>OX638302.1:31992111-32047024 GCA_951812265.1 Taphrorychus bicolor
TTTGACGTGTCTTGACATAAGCACAACTTTGATCCGTAGTATAATACCAAAATATTAAAAAAAAAAAAAACAGAAGGTTAATGAGATTCTGCACAATTGGCCGGATAACATTGGTTGTCTTAATTTAATGCACAGGAAAAAATCCTAACAAATTTTATATAATTAGGTACCTTCCAAAAAAATATCCTTTTTGTTTTACAATCTACTTATGAACTTTTTGCGATTACAAACTTCCAATATGATTTTTTCCTTTAAAGAATGTCTGGTTAACTAATTAAATACCGTGCTTTACTTATTCAGCTGCCTTTTTGCAATCAAAAGAACATTAAAGTATTACGAATGGTAGATAACAATAACAATATAGGAAGATAAAGGAAGGCTTTATATAATTACGGACGCTCATTCCACAAAATAACTACAAATTAGATAGTTTAAGTAAATATTTTCTTGAGAAATGTAAAATGTGTAAGTCATGTCAAAACAAACGACATGAAATGCAAAAAAGTTATATCGAGAAATTCAAAATCCCGTAAAAGAACACAGGAAGTAATTTATTGTTTGTTCAAAGGTGGTAGACAATGATGTACTATTAAGCGAAACATCTTGGACTTCCATTGTCTTTATGGAGTTTTTTACACGACGTTTCGAGCAGTGGAATCTCTGCTCGTTTTCAAGTGAAACTAAGCATTAAGGGCGACTTTTACAAGTTCTGGTAAAACTTCAGATTGAAGATAAAACACCAGACTTGATGTACATTGCATTGTTTACCTGTCAGATAAAGAATGCAATGTAGGTTATATCTGGAGTTTTATCTTCAATCTGAAGTTTTACTTGAACTTTTAAAAGTCACCTTAAGCTCGAGGCTGCTTGCTTAAGTACTAACACAGCTAACCAAGCACACCATTCCTATTGGTCGGATCGTCGCCACCGTCGCGCATCAAGCGATCAGCACTCGTCCGCCGTGTCAACGGATGCCATACCGAAGCAACGTCGCAACTTGGTTAACTAAAGACGCCCTCATTGCATCCAATGAAGACTGCTTCCTTAAACTTTCGTTTCTTCCAGTGCTGTTCCCTATGCACAATTTTGGCTTCCGACCTCTTAATATTATGGTGTTCGGACCAAGCTTTGCAATTCCCGATTTTGATGTTTCTCCTCTTATCGTAGAGATTTAAGATACGCATAAACCCAAAGTCTGGCTGGTCGGTATGTCGATGACACCTTTATTGTGTGAGAAGAGAATAGAAGTCCAAGATGTTTCGCTTAAAAGTAATTTATTGTTTGCCTGAGTAACTTTGTATCTCTTGCGCCTGTCTTTCTATAGACTTCTTATATGGACCAGGTATTTGATGAGCTTCTTCACTTATTTGATATCTCAATGCAAATAAACTTTATTATTAAAAAAAACTAATGTTAAAAGTTTTTAGTAAAGAATGCTAAATGATTAAAAGTCTTCTTCTCGCGGGGTTTACATAATTCCTCTTCAACAAAGCTAATAATCTAACATCATGATACTTAGGGTCCTTCTTGATGGATGTACGATGCAAGGCATTCAATGACACTTCACAACTTAGAAACGCCAACGTTTCGATCCTTCATCAGTGCTACAAAAATTACAAATTAAGTGTAACATATGAAAATCTCAACAATGTACTGAAATGCTTACATCTAGAACCAATGCTCCACTATGTTTTTACCTTTATTTACACTCATATTATATATAATGCCAACATGAACATTACAAAAACAAACCTCATAGGAGGGTGGGAAATGAGCTATTACCTAGGTTTAAATTAGAGGTAGGTAATGGGTCTCCATTTCTACCCTAGCAGAACCACTTCCTACCTCGATATGTAATATACTATTCCAGTGCACTTACTTGTTTTTTTGGGGCACTTCACGAAACATATATGTATTTTCTAAACAGTTAACTAACTTGGAATTAAGTAGTTTTCAGAGCAGTGTAATGAAAAAAATCATTCCAGGACTGCTTTTAATCCTGCATTCAAATCATAAAGCACCTCTTTAATATCAGTAAGAACTCAATCTCAGTATCTCAGTAACTTAATCTCAGTATTTCAGTAAGAACAATTTCAAAAAAATTGTATGGTGTAGTTCTTAGGAAAATCATATTCTCGTCCTCGGATGAATGCTAGCCTCAGCTGTCGGCTGCGCCTCTGCATAAAGCCTGGTTTATGCAGATTGCCGTACCGTAGCATACCGTAACGTAAGCAGTACCGTTAACGTAAGCTTTTAAACCCAATTTATCGATCGACGAAAGTTTAGCGCTAGTTTATAGTACGCATACGCTTTTTTTTGTCGTTTGTCAGTTGTCCTTGTCGTTAATGTCAAAATAGTCATCAGTAGGGCTAGGGCTTTTGTGTTTCTTTCGTTCTGTTAAGAACGCGACGAGTTCTTCTGTAAACATTGTAAAAATTGCGTAGAAAATGGATAATTACGATATTTTATTGGCTCAGAATATTATAAAAACAATTGAATATAAGATCAGTCATGTCAGAAAAAAAATGCTAAAACTGCCGGGAACCCTTACAACAGTAGACTAGATATCCGGTACGCATGCGCGAGTTCATAGACTGTGAGTTGCCAGCATTACCATTATTACCAGAATTATCCCTAAAATATCGAGATCACGAGACGATAAAGTATTAAGTATGTCCAAGGAAGTGCTTCATATTTGCGGTCTATCCTAATATTCTTAGTAAAAATATTATATTTTATTCATTATTCTAATGAATGTGTTTGATATTGACCTTAGGAAATATTTTTTAATAAAGTCTCGAAGACTGTGAATGCGATTTGGCAATAATGCAAGTGATTTAGCGGCGTCTTTTTCTATTCTTCCTTATCTATTCTGATAAGCCTTGGCATCTTATAAAAAAAATTTAACATAATAATAACATAATACCATAATAACCAAACACGGTACACGTTCCTTTTCCGGGAATGAAGACAACTGTAACTTTAGCGGCAAATTCAAAATGCTTTTTTTAAGAAGATTTTGACTGGAAAACACTCCGTGCGGGTATGAGTCGAGTTGAAGCGTGGAATGCCTGGATGAATGAGGCAATATTGTTAAATTGTTAATCGACATATGCCTATTCTAGCTTACCCGTACAACAAACGATATTATTAGTCAGTTTAAATGCACCCTCAATGAATTCAGTGTTTCTATTCCTTAAAAATTAAGTAATTAACTGCAAAATTAGTAAAAGATATGATCAACATCAATTAGTTGTCAAATCGACGTCAAAATGGCAGGTGCGGGTTGTGTAAAGATTAGAACAGCGTTTTCGGGTGGCCTTTCTAAGAGTATACTTAATCTTAACTCTAATTGAAAAAAAATCTCGCGCATGGGCAGTTTATATCAAACCTACTGTTGGCGTATTCCAATGCCTACTAAGGACGTTCTAGTCCCTAACATGGGCACCATAGGAGACTGGCCGTATAGTTCTAGAAGGTATTTGCCCAGAATTACCTGATTATGAAACATGTTTTTTGTCGCACGTTGTCACTTGTCAACTTCAAAAATACTAAATTTTCATTGGCTAGCCGTAAGCTCCGTAACGTAACGTATCGTAAGAAGTTGCACATTGTGCAACTTTCTACGGGATCACTTACGTTAACTTAAATGCTACGGAAATCTATAAACTGCCTCCTGTATTTCAACGTGTTTAACTTTCTTACCTTACACTACGGTTACGGTACGGCAATCTATAAACCAGGCTTTACTCTGCAGTCGCTATCAATTTACATCGTCGTCCGAGAATAAGTCGCTTTTCCTATTAGATTCAAAATATACTAAGTACATAAAATAAAAAATCGTGTTTCCAGAACCATGAAGGAGAGTGAAAATCATGTAAAAATAGAATAGATACACCTGTGAGATAGACTTACGTTCAAATTCTGTGGTGAGTGTGGTGCATAGATAACAAACAGAGTGTTGGTGTGGTGGTACTGGTGGTTTTCTTGTTTTAGATTTTAGAGGGAACCATAAGCCGAGTTCGGTAATTCTATCCGAGCGCCCCGGACACAGATTATCTACCAAAATCTTAACAAGCTAGAGTGAGATAGACTGATATCCCGAGCGCTCGGGATGTAATTACCGATCTCAACTATAGAGACAGTGTTGCCAGGTCTCATGTCTAAGGATGAGATCTCCTGTTTTCATTGAATATCTCATGATATCATGCTTAAGTCGATAAATCTCATGCTTTTCTCTAATATGCAAATAAATTCGTAAATTATTTAACAAAAAGGTAGTTAAAACCACTAATGTAACATTTTTAGATATAAATGGTAACTGTTTACTGACTTGTTTTTATATTTACGCACTATTTTTCTCCTGGTTTTTCCTCGGGCAGTAATAAAAAAATTAGATCAGCGAATTTATGACTCAGACGATTCCGACTAAAACTAAGTAGCTAGGTATCAAAGGTATTTGGCAATAAGTAAGACTGAGAGCTGGTTAGGAGCATTAAATACGTTGGAATTGAGAAAATTTTTATTTTCTCCAAATTCCTTTAATTTACCAGTTCATATGACTTGCGCAAAACAAATTTTTATTAGCGCATCAATAAAGGACCTATCTATGACTGGTATAAGTCTAAAATATGATATATTTTATATCTCATTCTGTGATCTGGAAATCTGATTTTAACGGTAACCTTTCTCATGCTTTCTTGTTTTTTGACCTGGCAACACTGTATAGAGACCACTTTACCATTGACATTGACAGATATATCAACAACGTCATTTGTCGTTGTCAACTCCGAAAGGATTTTCCTCACTTCTTCGTTCTACTGGTTCCACCTACTCTTCATACACTAGACCAAATTTCACCTGATTTACAAAAACAAAAAGACTTTAACGTATTATACCAGCGACCCCAAAACATATAAATCGAGCGATTATTTATGTTTTTGTTGTCCCCTTCCTATATACATAATATATCCAGAGTGAACATATTTTTCAATGTCCATATTGAGATATCCCAATCCCAAATGGGTGAAGACACCCACTTCTTCCAATTAAATTAAAATGGGTATTAAGGTAGAACCATATTTTGCATTGGTTCTTTGTTTTGTTTTTTTTTAATCAAACTCGAACATGTACGGAAAGGATACCACTACCTGAGACACAAACATTGATTTTTCTTATTTTCTCACTTTATTTCAATATATTTCTTTTTTTGCTTTAAGCCGGAAGAGCGTCGGAGTAGTTGTTTCTGTTTCTTTCCAAATTTGGAATTGTAGAAAACAGATAAGTTCTTAATTTTCAAATTGCAAATATTTTCTTTTTGCATATTTTAAAGAAGAGTTTCTGCAAAATAGTTAAAATTTTCCAAACTGTAACATACCTCGCATTAATACAATAAATAATGCGTTCATTTAAAAAAAAATCTCTATTAGGCCATGAACTTAGAACAGAGGGACGACATGACTTAAAAAAAAAATTGAAAGACGAAATTGTCAATTGAAAATGTTTCGATTTTCATTTTTTTTATGAACTTATCTCAGATAAGAGTTTTAATTCCATCGCTTGCTACTTTTTTTTATGAACACCCTTTACAACTTAGCCATACTATCATACTTCGGCTGAGAAAATCCCTCAAAAGCAATATTAATCAAATTAACGATGACACGTGTTTGAAAGTCCGATTGTGGAGTCGCGAGTTAACGAACAGTCGTTCGAAGCACCGCGCGCGAAAGGTTCGACGTGCGCTAAAAAAAACGAAAATGCGTTTGAAAAGAAAAAAATATCGCATTTTCCAGTGGTTAAATTAAATATTATGGGATTACTGGAGGTAGTTTTACCACTCCTAGCTTCACTGTGTCTTAATTATAAGTGTGAGAATATTACAGGTAATAATGTTAATGTTCAGCCTGGTGAGTTTTGAAACATGTTTGCTTGTACACGTCTAGGTGTTCCAAGTTCCTACTCATCTGAAAATGAGTCATCTATCTCAGTTTCACTTCCCACCACTTTTGAATCGGAAAGGGCACACTTTTTGAGTCTGAAAGAGCACCTTTCGAATCTGAAAGAGCAGATAAGGAATGAAAACTTTCGTGTTACCACCTTAATGGTAAGCTGTCTTATTATTTATATTATCAGCAAACAACCGGCTTATTTTAAAAGCTTATTTTGTAATTGTCTTTTTCATAAAAAATAAAAACACATTTAAACCGTTGAATAAATAAACCTTTATTACTACAATGCAATAAGTTAGTTATTGTTTTTCGTACTTGCCCGCGGTAAAGTACAATTTACACACTTTTTTGGATTTGGGTGTGACTACTTTCAACACCGAGTGCAGAAAAGTAAGTTTATCGCACTGACTAAAATTAATTCAAAATTTCTATTTCCTAGGTCACGCACTAATATTCATTTAATGTCCGACCGATCTACTATTTCAGGAAAAAATTACCGAGCAAAGTCACTTTTATGAGATTTTTTTTCCTCAAACTACAGGAAACTTATTTCCATGGGTCACCTTCAAACTTTCAAAGTTTCAAACTCATTTATCTATCTGGCAGAGGAACCATAGACTGGTTTCGCTCTTATTGGAGATCATCAGTATGGTATACCTCAAACCTGATAGAAATACGAGTCCGACTATGACTTGGTTTCTTCTATTGCTCAAGGCACTGTGCGTATATGCAAGTGGCGCCATCGGACGACGGCAGGGGTTTCCACTAGGGCATGCGAGATAAATGTGAAGTGAAACCAAGCCAGTTTTCTGCCGAAGTTGTCGCTTACCAAGGACGGTAAACAGTACAGGACGGTCCACTGCCAATTAAACAACATGAGCCCAAAATCGTGACGTCAGCTTAGTGCGGACTTGGGAGCGATAATGACGTCATTATTTCCCGAGCCCCGTGCGCTCTGAAACTATTCCCGTCATTTGTTTTCTGAATAAGAATGTAAGGACGGAAATAGTCTCAGGGCGCTATAGAGGGATCACCTGAAAACGCTGTGAATGTGAATATTTGATTTGACATCTCGATGATTATTCGCGGGCGCGGGTTATTCGTTTTTTTTATGATCGTATTCTAATTTTTGAATCTTTCCCTTGTTGTGATTGTGCCGATTGGGTTGTGATTTAGTAAACATACGAGTACACAATACCTGGTCAGATTTGTGCTGTTCCTGAATGAAAAAGCAACAAACTAAAGCAGAAGAAAGAAGGCAGACAAAGATCCTTTCATTTTTTCACAAAAAGAAAAGATGCTCTTTCACTTAAAATAAGAAACAAGTGGATTCACTTTTACCAGCGAACTGATACATTCAATCCAGGTACCTCGACAATATGCCATGCTCTTTGCATTTTACTGCAAATGATTATCAAAGAGACTTTCGTAAATAACTTTTGGATAAGTACATTCAGTATTAAGTACCTAGGCGGCTGGCTCTTGCTCTAAAGCAACCAGCAATTAGCAACGCACCACGAGCAATATTTATTGCACGCCGCTTTTACATTGAATTTTGACGACTCGAGAAACGCAAGATACCAAAATTTAAATAAATTGTTAATTGAATAGATTCTGTTATCAAGTGTTTTCTGTGCTTTCGCTCTTCTTGGAGCTCATCAGTATCTCAGACCTGATAGAAATACGAGTCCGAGTATGACTTTGTTTCCTATATTTTAGTGTTATGTTGTTACCATGTTTACTTTTACAGTTACCTTACTTTTACTTATTAATAAAGTGGTTAAATAAATTATATATATTTATCTATCTACGAGGTTATCACTAAAATTGATGTTGCAAGGTTGCTATTGATGGTCAAACTATAATTGGCATAAATTGTTATGCCAAATTTTCTATTAATAGTAATAAATCAAGATGATAAAGAGAAAATGAAATAAAAACCTGTATAAGGAATATTTAGTGGTGGCTAATATTCTCGAATGACAACTCCTCTATTGAATGCAATTTTGTAGTATGACCTTATTAACCCAAAGTACTCTAAAATTAGGCATTTTCGAGAGAATAGCCTTGAAAAAGTATAAGTAGAGAACACAGAATCCATAGAAAATTTAATAATTCCTACGTCACTGACTTAGTAACCATCTACATGGTTTTGCTTAAAAGGCATCTTTTTGAGAATATCTCTATAATTCGTGTTACTTTCGTCTCCTATTTCACGATCACGATATTATCATTTTTTTATCGTTTCCAGCATTTTTTTTTTTTTCATAAAAATTTAGCTATTTCAAGTACAGGGTGTCCCGTCAGTTTAGTAGTATGGCTTTAACTGATTTTGCAGCGACACCGTCGCTAACTAACTTTTTTGTTAATTTCGAGTAGGGCTGACTGTGGTCACGTACTCCATTTTCGAAGGGCTGATAGAGCAGTAATTATCATATTCTGACAATTTATATAGTTATTCTTCAGTACCTTTCAATAAATATTGAGCATATTTATCGATCAATCGTAGCTTAAGTGACTGATCGAACTTTACTCTCTTCATAAATTTGGGTAACAGCTGACAACCTACAGCAGTAATCGGGTGGGGTGCTAAATGTTATCGTAAGTTTCTTAAATGAAGAACATATTCAAACTTACTTTTATCATGTTTTTATGGACTAATGGTGTTTGTGTTAGTTTATATCTTCACTTCAGTTTCTTAGCTGTTTTGTTACTTTTTTGATGCTACTGCTTATTTGACTATTTTTATTTATTCAGTGTTTAATTTGTTTTTTTTAAGTAAAAGCATGTAGTAACAGGACGTTTAAAAGACAGTCTACTTAGCCTTAGTTTACGAAAAGTTTCTCTCACAGATACGTTTTGTTGGTTTTAAAGTTAAGCTTTTACATCAATGTTTGCATTTGTTAATTGAGATACAAATGGCTCACTATTATCCTACTTTAATAAAATATTTCAATTACAACTGGGTACCATGTTATTCTTGTAATAATAAATACCTGTAATAAACCAGATCATTATAGTCCTATGATCATTATCACAATATATTGGGGTTTAGCTCTGCTTGGTTAAAGACCAATTTGTGGAGTAATTTATATGTTTTAAAAAACCAAGGAGGCCTTAGAAATTGCTCTTTTTCGATACATTTTTCTCGCTATGTATATATATACAAAAAGTCGTTAAGTTGCCTATTATCAAAAACTACGTCACCATACCAAATTTTAGAAACCGGCCTACTATAATTTTTCATATTTTATCAATTTTAATCACTTTAAACAGATATGTCAAAAAATTCGTAAAAGTTGTTTAAGATTAAAATTAAGAACCGAAACCTAAATTTGTATTTTTGGCCTAGCATTCCGGCAACTGACATCACTGACATAATATTCTTTAAGGTTTTCTTAAAAAAGAGTTAAAAAGTGATAATCTGTCAAAATTTTTTAAATTTTGTATATACAGTGTTCTAAGTTATTATAGAATATTTAAAAATTTTTGGGAATAAATCGATTTTAGCAAAATCGCCCAAACTGGTCGGTTTGGTTTTCGGCTTGCGCACATTTTTTAAATGTTTCAATTATACAGGGTGGGTCAAAAATATTATATACAACTAAGCTTTTTTTAAAGTGTTAGAGTACCCATGAAGTAATTATAATAATGTTAAGTTTCTGTGTTCTTATTTCATTTAGAATGGTCCTCTTAGTGGCTATACTAATGAAGAAGGCCTATATGTAGGCACAGGTGTCGCCTTCGACGTTTTTAACATAATTCAAGACCTTTATGGATTCAACTACACAGTGGTGACTCCATTATCTAACACTTTCGACGATAACACGGATGGCAGTGTAAGAACCATGCTGGATAAAGGAGTATGACGCACAATTATAATTTCCAACCTCATATCTAAAGAAGCACTTACCGATTGTTTCAGATAGTTGATGCAGTTGTAGCATTCCTGCCGGAAAAGTACAATGACAACATTACTTACTCAAAACCGTTGGATAGAGCCGAGTGGAGAGTGTTAATGATGAGGCCCAAAGAGTCAGCAACAGGTAGGTTAGTTACCATTAGACAATAAATTAGATTTTTATTCCAAAATTAAAATTTTTGTGAATTTGGTCACTTCATCATCAGATATATCTCATTAAATTATTATTGGTATCTATTACCTTTGAAATCTATTTTCTACATAACTCCTTTCAGCAGATGCTGAGAAAACACGATGAAAATATCAAAGTCAGATTTCCAACGCCAACTGTATGGCAATAATAAATGAATGGGATATAGGTACCTACATAATTTATTCGATTATAATTAATTAAAATTAACAAAGTGGTGATCCTTTTAAACACATTTCTGTAAAATTTTGAAAACGGTTTTTGTCTCCTGATACTGCAAGTGTTTCCCCATCTAACACACTTCCTAACTCTGCTAGTTTCTAAGATCTCTTTACTAATTATCGAAAACAACTCACAATGTATCATTATTGCACTCTAATTTCTAAACACCCTGTATATTAGATAAGTGAACCATTGTTGAAAACTTTACTAACGTTAGAGATATTTATACTTCTATAAGGTTTTAGTTAAAATTTGTATTTCTTGTAACTAGGATCAGGACTGCTGGCTCCATTCACTGCAACAGTGTGGTCTCTAATTATAATATCCCTCCTGGGTGTGGGTCCCATTCTCTGGCTGATAATCGTATTCCGGGCTAGAATGTGCAAAGACGACCACGACATCGTGTTTTCCTTGCCAGCTTGCATGTGGTTTGTGTATGGAGCACTTTTGAAGCAAGGGTCAACTCTAAACCCTAGATCTGGTAAGCTATTTCTTATTCGTTTATTATTGTCATCCAGTCATCATTGGAAATCTGACTCAACATGTGCCGAAAATAAATGAAGATTTTTAAAGGTAACTAGATGACAAAAATAAGTGGATGAGATATTACATGAGAGAAAAACAGGGAAAACTTACTAGAATTAGGAAGATATTAGTTAGTTCAGGTTAGTGTATCATACCTTGATGAATTTTGAGAATTTTTCATGATGACTGACATTTCAGTGAAATTAGTAAAACAGCAGTTTTGTGCGTAAATAAGAAATGTGTGTCATACTCTAACAAATTATGAAGATTTATTTAAATTCCTTGTTTTACTGTTGTCATACTTACTGGTCTTTGACTCTTAGGGTACTCTTATTGATCATACTCATTGACTATGAAAAGGCATTCCACACAGTAAAACATGACAAGCTTATGGAAGTACTAGCAGATATTGGGCTGGAACTAAATGGCTTCTATACATACCCTTGCAGGAGATTCAGATGAAATCAAAATTAAATGTGGAGTCAGTTAGGGATGTGTATTGTCGCCTCTGGTGTTCAACGTGTATTCAGAGATATTTTTTAAGCAGGCTCTGGATACACAGAAGATACGGGGGTTTTTGCAGACAGTTTGAAGGAACTTCGGGAAATATTAATCAGAGATGCCGAAACCAGTCAGAGATATGGGTTGTCACTAAACACTAAAAAAACAAAATACATGATACTTTCCAAAAATAAAATCCAAATGGTCCAAAAATAATGAGGAATAGCCAAAGATATGGAATGTTAGAGTTGACTCTACAGGGAAAGATAAACGGCAAACGGGGTCCTGGAAGACGAAGAATTTCGTGGCAAAGAAATCGACGCACATGGTTCAACACAACAACTCTGGGCCTGTTCAGAGCAGCTGCGAACAAGGTACATATGGTCGCCAACGTCCGAAACGGAAAGGCACTCTAAGAAGAAGATACTTATTGGCATTCAGCTCAATCCGCAACTTGCTGGGCAACGTAAAAATGTAAAAAATTGTATGCATAGGTAGATTTTTACTTGGAATTAAAGATAAACGTGTATCATACCTTGACGAATTACGAGGATATGCTTTCATGTTGACTTGGGTTTCAGTGAAAGTAATGAAACTGCAGTGTTGGGCGAAATTAAGAAATGTGAGAATTTGAGAATTTTTTAATTAGTATGTGGATAGCGGAATGGGGACAAATAATGACAATTCAGCTTTTATCAATTGCCAACGTTTCGACCATATATTGTGGGGTTTATCAAGGCTGTAAGACAAGAAACATCAATCAGTTTATGGGAAGGAGCATGACTAAATTAAAATTATAATTAAACATTAAAAATTTATATAAATTAGAAAATTACACGAATGAAGTTATTTTAACAATTAAAATCTCCATAATGCTCAAATGCTATCAACCTTTTACAAATTAACGTGTAATGTAATTTTCTAATTTATATAATTAATTTGGTCATGCTCCTTGCCATAAACTGATTGATGTTTCTTGTCTTTACAGCCTTAATAAACACCACAATGTATGGTCAAAATGTTGGCAATTGATAAAAGCTGAATTGTCGTTATTTGTCCCCATCCCGCTAATCCACCTACTACTTAGTTTATTGGGACGCCAAACACTCGTAATTTGTTAATTGTTATTTGCCTTCTGATGATCTATTTTTGTTTCATATAATACTTTAAACTTACTTTTAGTTGCATGTTGAGCATGGGTCAACAATTTTGTGTGAAACGCTCTTCTTGTCAGGCTCCTTTTCGTTCCCGGAATCCGCTGTGAGTCTGCGAAATGCAAATCGCACACCAAGTAGATTTTATGTATCTGTTCGTTGGTTTTTGAATTTAACAGAGTATATCAGTATAAAAATTCTATATCAATCTTTGAATTCGGAAACTTATGTTTTTTTGGAAAATAAATCACCACATCCCGGAACAACACACTTTTTATACCGCTCTCTATAAGCCTCCAAGTAGCGTCTTCAGCAATTAAATAATTGAGAATACAAAAATCGAATGAATGATCTCAATTAACTAATAATTACTTTGCTTTTAATACATATTCCCGATGAATAAACTTAAAAATTCAACATTTTATTATACGTCTTTTTGAATATGTTTTCAAAATGGCGCCGTTGAAGAAAACGGAGGGCGGGGCCAATAGCCCATTCGTTTGCAATCTTAGAGTGACAAGACATCACACCTAGAGTGACATATTGCACTTATCGCAATGTGTCAAACAGACATGGATAGTTCTAAGCAGCCACCTTTTACTCTTATATGATCTATATATAATTTTTTTTGTTAACTCAAGAAGGCGCTTAGGTGGCGCAGTCTGTTAATAACACGGCTAACATATGAATGCGAGTTTTTTTGCAAATAATTTGCAGTTCTATAAAAATTACATAAGTCCTGAAAAAGAAGCCAAAAACAGCTGACGATCGACATGCCCATTTACTCGACGGAAATGAACTAGGCATGCGCGAGATTTTAAAATTATTTGAAAGTTCTACGTTGCCAACTTGTGGACGCATCTGACGTCACGTGATTAGATAAATTAGTAAAATCTTACTAAAATCACCAATAATTACCATTTTAGCATTTTTAAGTTTATGCAAGATACATATTACTTATATTATAACAGAACATATATTATAAAATCGATAAAATTCACAATAAATTGATTTTTTTAACACTCACAAACGGTAATAAAAACTACATCTGTCAACCTTGCATTTAACCCTACTTTTTGGGGACGCTTTCAAGTTTTCATCTTGATCCTGTTCGTTCTTTGCTAAATTTAAACTTTCAGTTTAGTGTTTGTTTAGTTTAATTTACTCAAATCATTAATCGGTCTGCATAAATACTGTTTGGTTTAATCTAATTCAACTTTGCTTAGCTGGGTATTCCGGTGCGGCGTCTTTTGTGCTGTGTTTACTGCTGCAGATTCGGGATTGTTTCTATTTCTGACTGAGATTTGTTTAGGATACCTAGGTATGTAGGTTTGTTTTGCAATTAACCAGATGTTCAGGGGTTTTGCCTGTATCCAGGGCCTCTAATGACCTCCTATAGGAGTTCCATATTATTTTACCCATACCAAGACCTATACCTACCAGGCCACAACTACCAGAAGTTTCTTTCAGTAAGTACTTATACTTTATTTGCTTTAACTAATCATTGTGTGTTTAATTCCATATGGCTTTACTTATCCTATTAAATATTCCACGCCCTTTGAAAACAAAATAAAGTTGTAGTACCTATAACTAGAACTAGGTATGTATAGGTCCATGAACGACAATTAAATTCTCAGTGGGATCTTTACAACAACCCTAAAGCTTTTTATTTCTCTTTGTGGAAACTAAGGGGAATAGTTCTCTAAAACAGAATCTAGCCTTCAATGTAGCCCTTACTTAGTTATTATGTAGATACCTATCTTCTTTTTAAATTTTAATGGCTTTATATAGTCCTTTGAACACATGAAATATTGCTCGCTGCAATAAAACAAAACTCGTTGTCGTCAATCGTGCAGGAATCAAGAAATAACTTCTGTAGCTATATAAATTGAAGTGAAGTGAATAATTTTTTTTACGCTTTCTTTGTCCCAAAGACTAAACATCTAAAACATCTTGCAACTAGCCTTCGAATCAGTGCAATGGAAAATTTTGCTATTTATTTATTTTTTCGACTTTCGTTCCCGCCAAAAAATATGTCACATTTGGCATAACCTAAAAATTTGTAGACGTCAGATTCAAAACGTCACTCATCTTTCAACTAGCACGTGGTGTGCAGTAATCATGCGCAGTAAAATCTCGTCGACCAACTGCGAGATTTTCATAGCCAACTGAGGAGCTTCATTTTCGATTTACTGTGAGGGATTGAAGTTCGCCGTATATTTAAATAATAGGTATATGGTTTTTTGCTTTAGCGCCAGAAGTGGTAGTTCACCTAACTACATATATTGCTGGTTGCCTAGAACACTGACCCAGCATTTGCTATATTAGTTATCCTTATATTTTAAGTGTTATGTGATTACTATACTCCAATTCAACAATAATATGCATTTTGTCCACAAATTCAGATTCGTCACGAATCCTTTTTTCAACATGGTGGATTTTCATCACGATCCTTACGGCGTTCTACACAGCGAACTTGACTGCCTTCCTAACCCTGTCTCAGTTTACGCTACCCATCGAAAATGCGAAAGATATCGGTAGAACTCGTTATGAGTGGTTTACCAACAAAGGAAATGGAATTATCGAACAGCTGTACGCTTCCACCAGAAGTCGTAACTCGCCTCCCGAAGGCCTTCTGAAGGATATTGGAGAACCTCGGAAACTGGTTAGAGAATATTTCCAGCAAAATGCATAGGTCTTCATACTTTGATTTTTAATATAGGTAGAAGCCAGTGAATATGATATTTTGACAAAGCATCTGACCAAGCAAAATATGTATATACGGGAAAAATCAGTTTTGCAGGCAGTTATGTACGAGGACTACAAAAACAAAACCAGGCATGGCGTCGAAGAACCTAAGCGATGCTCATACGTCTTAACAACATTTCCTGTCAGCACTTTTGCTAGATCGTTTGCTTTCAAAAAGGGGTTTAAGTATATCGATCTATTTAATTCAGCGTAAGTAATGATAGTTTTTATCTAACCTTTTAATAAGAGCGCTTTTATTTTTTACAGAATACAGCAGCTGATGCAGGCAGGGATTGTAGAATTTAAACACACTCAGTTCCTGCCTGATACCGTAATCTGTCCGTTGAACTTAGGTAGCAAGGAACGCAGACTGCGAAACTCAGACCTCATGATGACCTACATAATTGTCGGAGGTGGACTTGTAGTTTCTACCGTCATATTCGCCATCGAACTGATCATCCACTTCTTTAAGAGGCACCATTGTTGTGGGAAGCATTCAAGAATTCACATTGGCGGAGGAGCGTTTACAAGCAACGACTATAATGGCAATTATAGCACGCAACACAACCGTTATTTTAATCTAAAGAATAAGAAAACTGATTTAAAAGCACCGTTTGTGACTCCACCACCTCCGTATCATTCACTATTCAGTCACCCACCCATAGTGCCAGGACTTCAATATAGAAAGAAAACTATAAACGGCAGAGAATACTGGGTGGTCAATGATAAAAAGGGCGCGATGTCGTTGATACCGCAAAGGGCTCCTTCAGCCTTGCTGTTTCAGTTCACAAATTGACTCTATCATCAGCTCACAAGGAGGACTATTTGAAACAATTTCGTCTTCAGTTTTTAATAAATAATAAACAAAAGTCATTTAGTTAGAATAAACAACTCAAAAAAATAGTCGAAATAGTCAAGTTTTGGTAATGTTTGAGAGAGTGTACCTCTGATTTGAATAAAAAAAAAGTGATTAATTCTTGCAGAATCATAATCGGAATATGGTTAAAAAGTACATCTGTTCCGAGTGTCACAAGGAGAAGTAACATGTAAGGGCAAATTATTAAAGTTTAACTACCTGCACTTGGTTCTTGTAGTTTTTATTTTTGGAGTGGCTATGCAAAATTCTTAAACTTTACTAAGTTTAACAGTCGCCCTCTGGTGGTAAGAGTTATCTACTTCATTATGTAAGATTTAGAGTACCTAGTGGATATAAAAAAGAAATAAGTGTTATTGCTTTATTTTGGGACAAACTAAGATCTATCGGGAACTGTTGGAATAGATAAGAAATTTTGGTAAATTATTCTGCGCAGAGAAAATGGTAAGCACTATAGAATAAAGTTCGCAGCCAAATAGACAAAAAATTCATATTTGATACGTGCTTCTGGAATGTGATACAGGTTTTATTACGACTTCTTACGACAGCAAACCTCACAATCGCATGATACCCCTGAAAGCTTATGCTAAGACACAGTCGTGAATCAGAGGTTCCTAACGCACGGTTGTGAGTTGACACGTGCGTTAGCAAAAACAAATGACTGATGAACTTCTCTGACTAAGCTTAAAGTATCGAAAACATAATATCTTGTCTATATTACTCAGCGAGCAAAATAGTCTCCAGCCAGTAACTTACGCATAGGTTATTTGAAAAAAAAAATCAGAAAAAACTAATTCTTTAAGTCAAATTTTGACATTTAACAAACTGTTACATAAAGTGATCGCCATTTGTTTATGAACAGCGCGTAGACTTTTCGTAAAGTCCTTGCAATGCGTTCGCGAGATTACGAGTTCAATTTCCAGTTCTGACAATTGTTTTTTTTTTATTTTTATTTTTTTGTACTTGAAAACACCTTAAAAAAAGTGTAGGGTGAAATGTACAAAATTACTCCTTGAGTGTGCAATTCGCACATAACATTAAGAGATTATGCACATTCCTATCACATTCCCTCAAGCTACCCAAAAGGAATATTCTTTAAGTAATATGAAGGTAACATGAATGTAATGTTCTCTCGAAGAATGTCCAAAAAGTACGTTCTTGTCATGACCCCACATATCACTTACTTTTCGATATGAGAATATCACATGACAAGCAGGTTACTGAAAAGAAGTTCTAATGAATAATATGATAGGAACGTTCTTTAAAAGAACTTAGTCAATTAAGTAAAATATTCACACGTTCTTTTCATGTGATGTTCATATAATATTCAAGTTCCGAATGATAATATTTCACATGAATATCACAGGTTCTTCTTCTCAAAGGTTTATTCTTGTCAGGTGCTAGGAATGTCCCAAAGGAACATAAATGGTGCATGTTTATCATATCACAAAAGAATGGGTTTATCACGTAATAAGCATATGCCACGGAACATAATGGACACCTTCTGAGAACCTGAAAAAGAGGTCGCGGGACACGTTCTTCTCATGTGATATTCAAGTTCTAAATGATAATTTTTCACCTAAATATCACATTCCATCTCCTCGAAGGCATATTCTTGTCAGAGGATAAGAATGTAAAATTGCTAAGTAAGGTTATACCGTCAGTAAGTACCTACCTTAAAGGATGGACTGGTTAATTTGTGATTTATTTCTTGTACCATTCTTATCTCTTCAAATTCTTTTACTTCGTACTTTTCAAGACCTCAAAGGATTAGTGACTACAGTTAGGGAAGAATGTTAGACTAATCTTCAAGGGTTCATGAGAAACTTGATGTGTCTAGAAGCCAATAACATTACCTTGTTATTGGCTTCTAGTTCTAAAATATTCAGTTTTAGAGACGTAAAAGTTGGTACTTTTGTTAAGTTTTATTATCAAATTATTGATTTTTTGAGGCAGCCCTGCATCGTAATTTGTGCAACAAAAATGGGAGAACAGCCAGGCATGTCCTGAGGTACTTACGCTTAAGATATCTAAGTGTAAAATTTCTAAACTAATTGAATTAGCAGTTGCGGTGTTATTAAAGTTTAATAATTTTGTAATTCTCGTTTTCTTATCCTGCACAATTTCAGTATTATATTTATATTTCTCTAAAAAAAAACAACTAAATATATATTTTTAGATAAAATTATTTATATAAGAAAAATATACAATAATAACACGAAATGCCACACTTGTATAGTCTTAATATATAAGAATATATTGAGACACACTGTACCTATATAAATTTGTTAAAAAAAGTTTAATGATTTGGGCTAAAATATCTGAAATACTTCTAAAGTAGTTCACGCAGTTCAAAGAAGCACTACAAACACAATTACCAAAAAAAATAAAAGTCATTGGAGATAACACTGTAAGTTCAATAATAATTATTATATTTGTTTTATGTCATTTTTCAGTTACAAAATTACGTCAAAAATCTGATAAACCTCATTGTATTAAAGCCACTTAATTAGGTCAATGCACTTTGTGAAGTGATAAGCACTCTATAGTTTATTGTCTCATAGTTGAATAAATGCGTGAGTTAGATAATAGAATTCTGTATTTATTGATGAAACCTTTAAATTTGTTTATAAGAGCTTTGTTACTAGTATCATATTGGATTATGACGTAAGAGGTCAATGTTCCAAATTAAGTTGCCAGAGATGGATTATGCGTTGAACTGAAACCTACATATACAGGGTGTCCGGAAATTAATTATGTCATCAACAAAGTTTTTTGTCAACTTTAAAGACAAGGTTTCTTGACATTTCATAGCCAACTAGATGAAGTTTTATAATGAACACCCCGTATGTCACCATCATAAAAACAAAGATTTAAACAATGACGTACGCTCGAGGTAATGCTTGCCTATGTCATCGTTGAAGTCGGTGATTGGTAGCGAAAAAAAAATATCTTAAGTTCTTAAGGACAGAAGATATAACCTAAGCGAAATACGTCGTTGATGCTTTGACAATCAGTTGTATCGCTATGTTCGTGTCCACTAACATAAGGTCTCTGGGCAACTTGTCATTGGACATTTCTATAAAATTGTAAAGAGATCCTGTCCAACTCATCCGTCTTTGTCTCAATCCATCTCAGTAGTTCTCATAGACCTTCAAACTAGATAGACTCAGTGAATCAATCATAAATTGTCAGGTTTGTTTACTTCCAACATGCATATGGACCAAAGAAGGCGCGGGTCGCGAGGGGAATGAAAAAATGGCCGCCGAGTCGGGTAATCGGTGAAAACATGATACATGCACTTACCTGTGATACGAAAGTTTTCTGTCCCACTTTTATAACTAGAAGTCTTACATATGCCACAATATCTCAACATAAGGATCAAATCTTCAAACACCAAAAAATCGCACAAAACGTTCGCAAGCACTATCTCAACTTCAAACACAAAAAGAAACACATTTTGACGTTTTGTGGTCATTAGTTCAATGAGGTTGACACACACATTGAGTTGACAGCACTGTTGCCAATTCGTCAATTAAGAAGATTTTCTACCTATGTTTTGATCGTGCTGTTCGGCTACATTTGGCTACATAACATATAAACATATGGGTTGTGTAGTTGGACCCTGAGAGCGGGCAACATCGCACCGAACCTTTAAAAATGATGCCAGACAAAATTTTGTAAATAAAGGTCTCTAGTTAATTATCTGTGGTAGATCTAAATGTTTTAAAAACTTCAATCCATGTTCAACTCTTGCTTAATATCTTGATCCACTGGTGCGTCTCAACTTCCAACCAATTGTTTTGGGTCCTGCGGAACAGCAACTTGAAAGCAAAGACACAATAAGTCTTTTCTACATAACCTCCTGCTTTACTTCTTCCATATTGGTCTCTAGAGGACAGAGAATCTCGACTAGTTTTCCACGTCAAACCCAAAGTTGGAACGTCGTATCCTTCTCAAAATGTAGGGTGTGCTTAAGGATATGGTCCTACCCTACAAGCAACTTTCCTCCAAGCATAACTTGAGTTGCTTCCTGGATAAACCTGAGCAACGATCCAAATCTCTGGCACTCGTTACATAGTTGTCAACGTTAAAAGTTGCCAATATAGACAAAATCGCTCTAATATGATGAATCCGTGACACTATTCCCTCCAAATACCACTCATTTGTGTTGAAAGACAAACTTCTTTCCTTGGGTGTCCATTCATAATAAGTTGAGAAATTCGTGATCCGATTTTCTCGAAACTCGAAAAAAATGTTCATCAGGCCATTTCTCAAATTAAGAATTAAGAGATGGACCGTTTTTCTGGTTAAAACTGGACGTATATCGTATTTGAATCCCTCTTTATAACCCTGAAGTAAATAATGTCCCCTTTGGTCAATCAAGTGTCTCTTATGCAATTATGCACATCTCGAACTACTGTCTAAAAATGTCGTCATACATTTTGAGAACATTTTATAACTCTACTTCTTGACCACATTTGCCAATGTCTTCCTAGCAATAGTCACTTGGAAGGGGACAGTCCTTCTAACCAAGGTAACCTAACTTCATTACGAGAAACGAAAAAAATGTAATAAAGTGTTTTTGTGACATATATACTTCTATAAACCACATTTCAGTTCGATACTATTGATGCAACGTGAACACCCAGCAATAGTTCAATGGGCCCATCCTCCTCTAAATCAGAGAGTTCTACATCTTTGTTACTTTATTACTGCATTCGTGGATCACGGAGAGACCTCAGAGTACGTATACTAGGCTGATCCAGAACTTCCAAAACATGTCCCCGATCTCTATACAACACTTCTTCTTCGTCGGCCTTATCCGTTTTGGACGTTGGCTATAATCCAATGCGCACTTTGTTGGCTGCAACGCGGAGCAGTTCAATGGAAGTCACGCCAAATCACTTCCGTAAGTTCGCGAGCCAGGAAATTCTCCTTCTACCTGGTCCTCTTCTGCCCTCCACTTTACCTTGGAGGAACAGCTGTAGAAGACGATACTTGACAGGGTTTCTCATGACATGCCCCAAATACTCAAGTTTGCGTTATTTTATGGTATTCATGAGAGTTAATTGGCAGTCCATTCTTCGAAGGACCTCTTCGTTGGTGACCCGACCAACCCAAGAAATTCTTAGGAGTCTTCGATAGATCCATAGTTCAAAGCTCTCGATCCTTTTTTCTGTTGCTTCGGACAACGTCCAAGCCTCGACACCATTCAACAACATACTGAGAAAATATAGCATTTTATCGTTCTCTTCTTGAGCATCATGCTGAGATCTCGACAGCAGATGAAGTGTTTCATTTGTGTGAACATTGTTCTAGCCTTTTCTATTCTGCACTTTATTTCTTTGGAGTGATTTCACGAATCATTGAGGTTACACCCAAGATAAGTGAAACTACGCACTCTCTCGATAGCTTCGTTTTTACGATATAGCCCACCGCGTTGATTAGGGGACTTACTAATAACCATGTATTTGGTCTTCTTGAGATTCAGTTCCAATCCGTATTGTTCGCTTGTGTGTGTAACTCTGTTGGTAAGTTCTTGTAGCCCCTCCAAGTTATCGACCGGTGAAACCGTGTCGTCGGCATATCTGATAATGTTGATTAGCTCACCATTCACCTTAACGCCGTCTGTGGCGTCTTCTAGGGCCTTCCTAAATATTATCTCCGAGTAGAGATTGAACAGTTAGGGTGATAAGATGCAGCCCTGTCGGACTCCACGTTTGATTTCTAAAGTGTCTACTCGTTATTTTCAAGATTTATAGTTGCTTTCTGATTCCAATATAGATTATTGGCAACGATCCTTATGTCCTTTCCATCCAAGCCCGTTTCACGAAGAACTTTTACCATTGTTTCGTGTTGACAGCGGTCAAAAGCTTTAGCATAGTCTATAAAGCATATGTGGAACGTCGCAATTCATATCCCTACGGAGTTGTATAAGAACTTGTATGGCAAATAGTGCCTCTCGATTACCGTTGCCGTTTCGAAACCCGAACTGCAACTCGCCCATTCTGCCTGTGACTTCTTTGATCTTTTTGTACATTATAAACGGATCAAGTTCTTCAACCTCTTGACATTTCTCGCTCATCCATCTTTCTTTAGCTTTTCTGATTTTTTGTTTAATGGCACTATGAATTTATCGATAAGCTATGGGGTTGGCACCCCATAGCCCATATTGGGGTTTTCACCTTTTGTCTCTCTTCCATCATCTCTAAGATTTCGTCGGTCATCTACTGCTTCTTCTTTTGTTGGATTTTATTAGGGGTCACTTATCACCCTTTCCACTGCATCTTGTACTTCCTTAACCTGCAGCTTGTCGACATCATATTTTTTATTATTCTGTATGACTTGGGTACCCTGAGTCTTTCGTAGTTTAGCTCTCAGTACACAGACTATGGGAGTGTGTGACTAACCTGAACTAACCTGAACTAACCTGAACCAACCTAAACTAAGGTAAGATTTGACCGAGATTATGCTGTTTCGAAATCTATTTGATTTCTTACGATATTATTTGATTTGTCCGCTAGTGCTTTCCAAGTGTACAAGCGTCTTGGTGGTAGTTGTTAACAATGTATTTATTATTACCATGCGTTCTTCTCTGCAGAATTGTTCCAGTCTGTCTTCTCTTCCATTCCTCCGTCCCAAACCAAAGTCACCCACTATTTCGTCCTCCTTTATCCCCATGTCCCACCTTAGCATTGAAGTCTCCCAATACTATTTATCTCTCTCGCTTTAACGTTTTTAAGTACTTTTTTTCTTTGAGCATTGAATCCTTCTAGTTCCTCTTTTTGTCCGCAGCTGTGGGGGCATATATTTGGATAAGATTTATGTTAAAAGGTTTCCTCTGAGCTTTAGCAAAATAACCCTGTCAGAGTATGGCAGGCAGCTAATAATGGAAGGTTTTAACTCCTTCCTCGTGATAAATCCAACTCCCCGTAGGTGGTTTTTCTCTTCGTTTCCAGCATAATATACTATAATAATATGATGTGGCATTTTCATTTTCCTCGCCATCTAATTTTTTTATGGTATTATGAATTTTTCCTGCTTCAAAAGTACTTCTGATATTCCAGGTGCAAATTTTCAGTGCTGGATGGGAGATTCTTCGCACCCTCTGACCATTGAAGTTTTGCCCGGGACTGAAGGCCATTCTTGTGGTTTTTCCAGCCATGAAGATTTTCATGGGCAAAATTAGTTTAGTGGTTTTCCGTTGCCTTCTACAAACGCCGTTTCAGTGGATGCCATTTCGCCGTTTGTTGACCGAAACACAGCCAATAACGTTTCTTAACATTATGCCTGTGGATGCCAGTGCTAGTTTTGGTCCGCCCCAAGTATTTAATTTCCTCGGTACCACCCATATCTGGGAGACATTCCCCTATCCGCCATCTGGAGAGGCACTCAATGCGGGACTAGCAACCCCGCACGAGAGTTGCAATGCAACACTATGAGCAAATAACGGTTGTAATCTTTTTTGGGCTCCATTCTCGAACAATAAACAAGTTCTTTTGTCCATGATGGCTCCAAATTCAAAGCCAGCGCCGTGTTCTCCAATATATAAACTGACCTTTTGGATCCTGTATCGATCAAAGTCCTAATTCTTTTCACATCCGATGACAACAACAACAACAAACAAACAACTCCTGGTTTGATTTGCTTGAATTGGTTTGATTGAAGTTCTGTCTCTTTTCTTCATTTCCATGTTCAGCTTATTTTCCATCCTTAAATTTGTTCGTGCATTTTGTTTCTGCACAGGCAGACTGGAACAAATAAAAGAATCGTGACCCTTGCCACAAATAATGCTCCTGGAACTGTCTCGACAAACCTAACTTGAAGACCTCTTTTCAAATACTCCGAAGGAAAGCCCTCAAAAAACGTGCTTGCCTTCGATTCAGAATTTCCCTTCTAGCTTCACAAGCCATTTTTTGTGCTTCAATACAAGGCTCACTACTATGTGATGTTGTGTGTCATAAAAGACAAGGCCGTTATATTTTTACAAGTTAGGCATAAAGATTGAGTAACCAGATTTTCTTGACGATTTCCTTTTAGGTAGTTCTGAAGAAAGCAATAGAGAAGTTGCCGAAACGTTAACCAGGTGATTTCGTCCCAGTCCATTTCAGGGAAAAAATTTCCAGTAATTTTACCGAAAATAATCGCTTTCCTCAACATCAAACGAGGCACACAAAAAATTGTATCGAAGCGAAATACCCAAAATTAGTAAAATAATATAAAAAAGAATAAAAAGTTGGTAAGACGTGAGACGAGATCCGGGCAGCGTTAAATTCGACTTATACTCTTCTGATACGCATTATTTGTTTTATTGGCATGTTTGTTTTGTATTAAATGTGTAATCGCTAATTAAAAACGAAGAAATCATTTTGGCCCTTTTTTGCCCACTGTGTATTCACGTCTATATGACGTTGCTACCACTTAAAACGGGTCATTAACTTATCAAGATCAAATTTAATGCAGCGGAAACATTTTTAATTGAAAATCTGGGGGTCGTTAACAAGTGCAAACTTCTAATTATCTCAAATTTATCTGCAATCTTTCATATCTCCGGCGCTTTTCTTTATAAAAACATAGCTAAAATTCGAAAGCGGGACATTATTCAACTTAACCATGACCCCTCCAATCACTTATCTAATTTTCGCGTTTGTCCTGCCTTTTGCTTATGGTTTGTCGTATATCACACAAAGTCACTTTCCTAGCGATTTCGGCTTATATCTAATCAACGAGTCGGAAAACTCATCCCTTAAAAATGAAATTCAGAAAGTCGTGAGTGAAAAGTGTGCAGAAGAAATTGATTGGTTCTTCGAGAATTTGCGTAACTTTACTGATGATGGAATGTGGGCTCTTAGAAGTGAGTATCTGTTACATTTATTATGCACAAAACACTATAATAACACTCAACAGTGGTTGATGCCACTGCGAAGCTTCCAGCAGGACTTTTAAAACTAAACTTAGGAGGTTGGATGGGCAATTTCGACCAATGTTTGGAAATAAGTAGCGACAAACGCGGGATAAAAGGCAATTATTGCCTAGGCACCATGTATATAGATATAGATAAAGTCTTTGACCACATTATTTCAGTATGTGCTGAGCCTTAGAAATAAGAAGTGCAATGCGATATAAGTGAATACTTTTTAGGGACCCGTCACGTTAAGAAAAGTTCAACTCTTCACTGAGAAGAAGTTTAGCTTTCAAAACCAATTTCCAGTTGCCTCATATCCGTCTTTTGGGCTTTGCATCCCAGATGGTTGTACGGCGGACGATCTGCAAGCTGTAGTTCAAATGTTGAATTTAACTTTCCCCTTGCCATTTGAGTGCCAAACTGCAGACACTGCCAACCCGCCCCTCACCATGAAGGCTTGGTGTGTTATGTAAGTAAACTGTTCATCCAAATCCCGTTGTCGCTTAAGCACTATTCAGTTATTAGATCATTTTTCGCTCTAATCATCCTGATAATGATAGCCTCGACAATGTACGACCTGCATTGCCAAAGAAGCTCTGTAGGTAAACATGTTAAACTACTTAACAAATAATAACAATAGTATATGAATTTATTGTAACAGCTCCTGCTAATGCAGCTTTAACGGCCTTCTCAGTCTACACCAACGGCAAGAAGTTGCTGAGGGTTCAAAAGAATCCAGCGGAATTATCCTGTCTAAATGGAATTCGAGTACTTAGCATGGTG
Organism: Taphrorychus bicolor; assembly: GCA_951812265.1. Taxonomy (NCBI): domain Eukaryota; kingdom Metazoa; phylum Arthropoda; class Insecta; order Coleoptera; family Curculionidae; genus Taphrorychus; species Taphrorychus bicolor. The sequence goes on from OX638302.1 coordinate 32,017,887, forward strand.
TGGGTTGTGGCTGGCCATTCTTTGTCAGTTACCGCCACTGGCCCTGTATCCAACGCACTGGATGTATTGACGGTTAGTAACTTTATTAGACATATGTCATTTAAATCAGTCTCTCACCGCTATGTATTACAATATTCTTTACAACAATAAGAGAAGATATCAAAAACTAGCAGAGTTAGGTAGTGGATTCAAGGGAAGAGATTTGCAGTTTTAGTAGATCAATTCAAAACTTTTTCCACTTTTTTGAAATGCATGGCTCAGCAGATAAATGGCAAAAACCAGATTTTCACGTTTTTTTTTCATCAATCACGGACGAAGAGGAACGATTTTTTTCTGAGAGGCGTGTCCTCTTGAGGTGTGAAATTGAAGGTTGGGTAGCCGCTTCGTGAGACGTAAAAATCCCCGCAGTTACGTGAAAATGGGAGTGGGGGGGGAGGGGGGATCGAGGCACAGCGCGACATGGCATCCCTGCCGAAAAACTCTAGTGATGTAAATTACCGTCGCAATCAGATGAGTATGAAATATATCCAGAACGAACCGAGTTACAAAAAATAGAACGCCTCTTGAAAGGATCAACCAGTGTAATTCAGAAAACATCAACTCAGAAGCCGAGAAATTAAAATTCATGTGAAACAGTAAGAAGTCCAATGGTTGGAACGTTGAACGTCTGGATTCTTGGACCCTTGTAATTAAATGGATGTTACATAATTAAATGGTTGTATGGAATAAAGTTACAGCAAATACAGAATTCATCATAGTACATGCTGCGTGCCGTACGATATCTCTGACGGTTAGCCTTAGAATGTCGACACGGCGAGCAGCACGTACAAAGCAATAATGCAACATTTTTTCAAAATTCTCTTTCAAAATTTAACATTTGTGACTTTCAAACGTAACCCCTAAAAAATTTCCTGTCATCATAAGCTGTTGTATGGAAGCTACCTACGAAGTCCGATTAAGAAGTGTATTATTGGTGACCCTTGGACACAGATTGCCGATACGAAATAGTATCAGCAATCAGAAAACAGAACAGAAACAACATAAAAATTTTAAAAAAATACAGAAACTTCACACCAAGGCAGTAAATTGTTTTGTGTACACAATTCTGATGAAGGCACCAATTTGTGCCGAAACGTTAATAATTAACATCTGAAGTTTCAATATAGTAAGAAGTCCTTTGGTTCAATTAAGGTACCTACAGTTGTTGAGAAAGGAATATGAAAAACTACTTCTGAGAAAAATCCTAGAGTCCAAACATAATTCTTGTTTGGGACGGCTTCATAAAAATTCCTAGAAGATTGAGCGGGTCTACCACAATCTGCACCAACCAACCATTCAGTCATTCCCTCTATTGGCGCATTCCACGATTCGCCGTCCTCATCGTTATGTTGAATGTACCCGAAGTTTAAGCTCGAATGTACCTGTACCCGAATTGTGCAAATTTGTAAATTGCAAATAGGCGCTGATGTTAGCATACCAAATAGGTGAAAAGTCAAAAAAAATTAAACTGATTAAATTACCGTCGAAAATGGTGAACCAAAGCCTCGAGAGGAAGAGACCAAACAAGAAGCTACAAACATAAACTCTTCAAACCTAGACCCTAAGATGAACTCGAGGAATTCAAGTTTAAACCGGAAAGGAGATTTCAGGAATAAGAAGAGGGTGTGGTTAAGCGAAACTTAAAAAAACAAGAAAAATTGCCAAAAACAATACGATCGAATAGATGTCGTTTTCACTATTGATGATCACATGAAGAAGAGGAAGACAAAGTCCAAACTATTAAAGAAAGCTCCTTAGGAAGCAGCGCTTACCGTAAGGGAGGAGTCTAGTTCAAACAACCCTCCACAAGAAGACGAACCTGTACAGGCAGTTTTCAACCCTAAGCCAACAGGTTGGAACAAACTCCGTGCTATGAACCCCAAAACAACAACTTTATATTAATATTAAATAGGATGACTTCTCTTTGATCAAACTTTTAAGAGAGAGTAAAGACTTGTTTTTAGGTTAGTTCAGGTTTTGATGGAGAAACAGCCTTGGTCAAGTGTTAAGTTCTTCAATGTCCTGTTACAAAAACTAACAGATTTTTTCATTTAGATTTCTAAATCAATTATTTTTAAAAAATCTGATTCATTGATGTTTTTTCGAAATTCAATCAATAGCAACGGAACCAGAAACTTTTCTTACTGACAGTTTGATCAAATAATTTTCTTTTGAACCAAGGAACGTCGCAGTACCATTTGATCATGTACTTACGTGACACCCTGTATATTCCTCCCTCACCACCTCATGTTTGGATCTTCATTCTGTTTTTTGAACAACTGTTTTTGAAAAACTTTGGGCGCTGACGTCACAAATGCAGTATGCACTAATGAGACCAGGGTCATTCTCTGGGCGCTTATTAAGATACTCCGATATTTCTCTATTCTCATCATCCCATATCAAAGTTGGGGCGGCTGGATTGACCACTCTTTCAGCACGAAACAAGGTATGTTTCTTCTTTCATGTGCCTTGTCCGGTCTCCCTGATGATGGCGATCACCTTGGCAAAAGCTGTACGGTCCTCCGTCAAGCGAGAAAGTTCACCAGGCCCCCTTATGCCCGTCCAATCCCGAATATTTCTGAGCCACGACTGGTGCTTTCTTCCAACTCCACGGCGCCCCAGAATCTTGCCCTTTGGTATGAGCTGTAATAGACGATATTTATCACCTCTCAAAATACGCCCAAGATATGATGTCTTTCGGCATTTTACGGTCGTCAAGAGTTGCCTTTCGATGTTTGCTCTTCGTAGTACATTCTCGTTGTAACATGTTGTGTCCACGGAATACAAAGCATTCTTCTGTTTAGACACATTTCGAATGCCTCCAGTTGGTCCATCGTCTTGACCTTCAGGAGTCCACGTCTCCACTCCATACAGCAATACCGACCACGCATAGCATTCAATCATGTGTTGTCTTAACTTCAGACTCAGGTTGTCATTGCAAAGAAGATGAAAAGTTGCCTGAGCCACCTCTATTCGGCACTTTATCTCGCAGTCCGGGTTTAGATCCTCTGCAAAAATGCTACCAAGGTATCTGAGCTTAGAGGCACGTTCAATTTGGCTTCCATTAACTTCTAAGATAGTACTATAATAGGGTTGGCTGCTGAATATCACAAATTTGGTCCGTCCTATATTGATTTTTAGACCTTGCGTCTCTCCCACGTTAAAGATTTTGTTTATAAGCAACTGTAGTCTCTCGATTGTGTTTGCCAGAATCACTGTATCATCAGCATATCTGAGTGTTGTTCTTGACTCTCCATTTATTTTGATGCCGAGGTGTGATATTCCTTCCAATGCTTCCTTAAATATTCGATCACAGTATAGGTTCAAAAGTGAGGGCGACAGTATGCAACCCGGTCTTACTCCACGTTGTATTACAACATGGTTTGTTTTAATTTACCTGTGCCTTTTGATTCGAGTATAGATTTTTAATTATGCGGATATCTCTATCATCTATTCTAACCCCCTGTAGCATATCAAAATGTTTATCGTGCTGTATGCGGACAAAGGCTTTTTCGTAATCAATAAAGCATGCGAAAACATGGTTTCGCTGATCACGGCATTTTTGGAGGAGAAGGTTCATTCCGAAATGTGCTTCACGCGTTCCGAAAGCGTTTCTGAAGACGAATTGAGAATCATCACATCTACGTCTGATGCGAGCGTGAGTGATCCGTAGGAATGCTTTGAGCATGTGGGACATCAGGCTGATTAAGCGATAATCACCACATTTTTTTTGCTGTTGTCTTTTAGGGAGAGCAATAAAGGTTGATGATAACCAGTCAGATGAAATTTCACCTGTCTCCTAGATCCTATTAAACAGTTTAACTACCAAGCCTATATTTTCCTCTGTAATGAGCTTTACAGCCTCGGTCAGAATCTCGTCAGGGCCTCATGCTTTCCAATTTTTTGCTATAGGAAAATGCATGTATCACCTAGGATTTAAGAATAGTTGGTCCCATGCCCTCTTTCACGTATACCACATCAGCTCTTATGACCTTTGACGTAGGCCCGTATATAACTGATCCATGTGGTTTGTTCCTCTAAAATTAATTGGTTAAGATCATTTGTATGTGACATAGTCGTTCTCTTCCTATGGACTCCAGCTACTTCCTTTACTTTTCTGTGCATATTAAAAGTATCATGTTTGGAGCAGAGGTCTTCCATTTCTCCAGACTCCCTTTCCACTCATCCATGCTTGGCTTTTTTCATCTCCCTTCTTATGACCTTTTGTATTTTTTTATATTTGTCAGGTTTGTTCTTAGCCAGTCTTCGCTGCTCCATGAGGGTTAGAATGTGATCTATCATTCACTTGTTTTTAGGTTTAAAGGTCTCGCGGAGATGTAATTTACACGTTGCCACAATGATATTCTTGATATTATTCCAAAGAGTCTCTATAGGTATCTTGGGGCTGATTTTCCTGTAGACTTGTTAACCTGTTATTCATTTCTTCGGCAACAATATGTCTGACTTCAGGGTTATTTAGTCTCGTTACAGCAACTGCTCTAGCTGGGTATGTGTGCTATTTAAGCTTTTAAGTTTAACGACAGTACAGCCACATGGGGATTATGGTTATATAAAGTATAAAGTATAAAGCCAAGTATAAAGTCTTCATTTGGGTACATCGAAAAACATGTTAGCAAATACATATGTATGTTTAGGCCAGAGAAAAGCATCTGTAGCTGTGCCATCCTGCTCAGACATTTTCCGACTACGACAGTTCCGTTTTCTGCAACAAAATACCCTGAAGTAAAGTTTCAAGGCAGGGGGGGTGCAAGGGCTAGTCTCAACGAATTTGTTCTTAGTCATGTTTCGCACTTCATAATGCTGATGGAGGAATTTCTTTCATCACCATCCAGGGTCTGATTGAGTATTGAGTTATTCATTTTATATTTCATAGCATTATAAAAACGAAGGCTGAAGAAAGCCATGTTCATTGGACACAAACTCTTCACTTGGCCTCTTCAGTAAACCGCGGGCGAAAATCATATTATCTGTCAGCAGCAGACGACAGATAGCATAACGAAAATGGACACTTAGAGAAAGTCGGCCATTCTTAAAGCTAATGCAGGTATTTGCATCCCTCCTTCTTGGATATGGTGGTTAAATGTGCTCTTGGGGTTACGGTGTGCAATTGATGATGACCTTACAACAAAACGAGCACCATTTTTTCACTTTCATCTTGGATTAGACTTAGAATCTGTCCAAACATGTATGTGGATCTGGACGGCTCAAAACAATATCCACTAACAGTAAAACTATTGAATACAAGTGGAAACACCATATACAAGCTCAAATCAAGTACCTACTCTTGTGCATGAACTGCAATTTTCTGTGGACTGGTAACGGATTGTCACCAATGTTTCCTTTGTTGTTGTGCAGTACTTCGACACCACCCAGAGTATGGCTTTTGTAAGCGCCGTGCACTCAGTGGATACTTTCCTGACGATTACAGGCCTGCTAGTCACATACACTTACATGAAGTCTAAAGAAGCGGGACAGAAATTCAATCTTCTTACATTTTATGTTCATAGATACATACGGTAGGTAACTAATAATGGTAAATTATGAAGTTAAATAATAAATAAATCTTCTTTCAGCTTAACACCGCCCTTCCTTGCCGCAATGCTAGTCAGCATGTCTCTGCTGCAATTCTTGGGCTCAGGCCCCCACTGGTCCTTTATAGTTAATTATTTCCAGGGCTTCTGCGAAAAAAGCTGGTGGTCTTCAGTGATTTACCTTCAGAATTACATTAACGTAAAGCAATGGGTAGAGTAATTGTTAAAAGTGATTTTAAACTTCACTTTACAAGTTATTATATTTTAGTGCATAGGACAATCTTGGTACTTAAATATCGATTGGCAGCTGTACTTATGCGCCCCCCTGTTTTTACTCACTCTGTCGAAGAAACCAGCTGCAGGACTCTCAATGTTGAGCATAGCTTTGGTAATTTTTATTGCAATTCCGTTTTACGTGACATGGACTTATGAACTTCCAGCTTTAATATCTAACTTATATGGGTAGGTACCTAATCTATAAATAATTCTTTTAAAATATTTGTTAATCTCTTCAAGGGACATAGATAACTTTCAGAATATGTACTATCTAAGGACTCATACTAGAGCATCCCCATGGTTTGTTGGAGCTTTAGTTGGGTTTGTAATAGCCAAGATTAGGTTCGGAAGTGGAAAAATTAGCATCCAAAAGGTGATAATCCTATGGTGGTAGGTATGTAACCAAACACTAATTAAGGACCTTTATTTTAGCCCCTAGTGTTAACCATGTGGTTTATAAGCTTAACTGTAATTTGTGTTTGTGTTTTCATGGGACATGAAGAGCTAAGATCAGAAAAGTATAGCAAATACGGAAATGCTTTCTACAACTCATTACTCCGTCCAACCTGGGCACTTTGTATTGGGTGGATTGTTTTTGCCTGTTCAAGTGGACATGGAGGTTGGCATTCTTTAATAGCCGAAAAAAGTATATACTCTTTAACAGTCCTTCATCTTCAATTTAAGGAATAATCAACAAGTTCCTGTCGTTGCCAATATTCCAAGTTCTAAACAGGTTTACCTACGCTGTTTACTTGTTGCACGTTACTATGCTGTATATGATTATATACGCCTCAAAGACGCCTGTCTATTTTTCATTTTTCCATGTGGTTAGTGATTGGCTTCATGATTGGCTCCATGTGGCTTCATGATTGGGTTTTAGCAAGAAACACAGTGATATCTTGTTTTAGGCTTATTCCTTTTGGGGAATTGCAATGTTATCCCTCACATTATCAGCTTTCTGGGTCTTGGCTTTCGAGTCGCCGGTGATTGTAATAGAAAATTACTTCAAGCGTCGCCATCATCATGGAGGAGAGCCTAGAAAACCAATGCAGAGGCTTCAGGTATCATTGATTAGTGAGAAAACTCCGCTTCTGTGTAAATCGTTGTAACGCTTTTGTGTCAAATGTGGTCAAGGATGTTGATTTAAAACTGTTTCATGTTTCAGACAAGTACTTAAAAAGGTGATGCATGGACAACTCTTTTATAGGTACATGAACTAAGAACGACCAAACCTAGTCTGTGATACAATTCTGACTTTATTGTCCATTAAAAAAGTTGAGTTTGTTTATGTATTGACTTTCATTCTCAATATAAGTTGTCAGAAATCACTTGTACCTACTTGATTTTTCCCAACACTATCGTACGCATCGACCTTCAAACTAGATAGACTCGTGAGTCAATCATAAATTGTCAGGTTTGTTTACTTCCAACATGCATATGCATCAAAGAGGGCGCGCGTTGCGGGGGGGGGGGGATGAAAAAATGTCCGCCGAGTCGGGTAATCGGTGAAAACATGATACATGCACTTACGATTCGTGATACGAAAGTTTTCTGTCCCACTTTTATAACTAGAAGTCTTACATATACCACAATAGCTCACTATAAAATGATAAAATCTTTAATAAAACACCAAAAAAATCGAACAAAACGTTCGCACGCACTGTCTCAACTTCAAGCACAAAGGAAACACGTTTTGACGTTTTGTTGTTGACATCAGTTCAATGAGATTGACACACACATTGAATTGACAGCACCGTTGCCAATTCGTCAATTAAGAATATTTTCTACCTATGTCTTGATCGTTGTTATGCAAACTGACCTCTCTGTTTGCATATGAGTTCATGTGTGGAAGCATGGCAACTCTGTAAGCCATTTTTCGAAGCTTTTAAGCTTTCACCTTATGGAAGTTTTTTCTATTTTTCGGTTTTCTAAATAAACCAGACCCATGAGGCCCTAAATGCACATATGGTTGCAATAATTTTTATTTTCGTCAAGAGCATTTCTTTTGTTAGTGTTGGACAGGCACTTTCACAATTTCTTGGGAATTCCGGCCATAAAACATGAAACCCTACATCTTCTTTACCCAGCAAAGGCGCCCTTTTAATGGTTTATGGCCCTTGAAAGAATTTCAGACCTGAACGTGACCCGAACAATAGTTTAGTAATTAAGGCGACTTTGCGAATATCGTTAATTGAAATTAAAATCTTATTCTCTCAGCAGATAGAGCTTTTAATTTCTGATCCTTTGATTATAAATTCGAGCAATTAATATCTTAATTGACTGAGCCAGGAAATTAACGGTTAATTTCAATAAAAAGCTTTAATTGTCAATTAAACTATGTCGTGTGAGGTGTCATTTTGAAGAGCATCATTTCTTCTGTCCAATGATCACATTTTCAATTTTCTTTTTCCAGCACATTTTCCAGAAAAGCTCATTTACTAAATTTATGCCCGCGCTGTCTGAAGCGCCATATAATCGCCACTGGTCAGGGTGGTATCGATTTTCTCGGCAGTACCTTCTCGGGGATGAGACGTACCGAGGGGGTGGCGAAAAAGAAGACGATCTTCGACACTCGAAAAAAAAAAGACGCGTTTTGAACTCAATAGAGTTACGATCTAAAAGCGACGATTAACCGGGAAGACAAAAAAGTTCGAATTTTACCGCGAGAAAAGTCCTTGGCTCCGCCGTTCTGATTATCGCCAATTCGTAATTTTTTCCCCTTTTTGAAACCCGTTTTAAGTTCGCCGCGCTAATTATTTTTATCTTTAATTAGTGCCAAAACAATTACACCGCTCATTGCCCGCCTACGAAAAGTTTCGTGGAGTGTTTTTTCGGTTGTGCTACATAGTGTCTACCCACCTCTGCCCTTTTCCGGAATAGGCCATTTTCTTGCAGATAGTGGATACTTTGCAGGCGCAGGAGACTACCGGCAATTAAGTATTTGTAGAGTAGTTGTAGAAGTTGAATCATTTAGTATATTATAGTAGTGTTTTGCTCACCATAATATCGAGGATCCCAGTTACTGGCAGAATTCTGTTCTCTTCTACACTGCGTCGTTAGTTTAGTTTTCTTTGTTGTGTTTTTCCAATTTAGTAAGAACTCGTGTACCCGTCAAACACGTTTCTGGGGACCACTGAGCTTGTTTGCAAAAAGTTCACGTCCGCCGCTATTTTATTTCAGATTCTGGAGAAAACTAAAAATTGTCTTTTTTAATTTTTAATTTTATTCTTCCTTAATTACTATTCAATTTGTTTTTTTTTGGCGTTTTGCAGGTTTTGGCTTAAACGATAAAACCTTGCTGGCATCCGAAAATTATTAAAATTTTACATTATTTAAATCATCGACCTAAGGGACAATAGATCCTTTCCAAGAGTTGGGTCCCCCTTGCAGCGTGGTAAAAGAGATTCGGCGCAAGAAGATACGTTGGACTTAGAACATCCACGTAGTCGAATCTCCTCCGAAGACACGGCGGCAACACGGCGGCAGCCGCGAACACAGCCGCCCCCCACGCAACGACCACCGATTAAACGGATTAACACGGATTATCATTATTATTAGCGGGGGGGACACTGCGCGACATCGTGTTGTACCGCTACATTTGGCTACACAACATATAAACATATGGACTGTGTATAGTTGGATCTTGGGAGCGGGCAACATCGCACTGAACCTTTAGAAATAATGCCAGACAAAATGTTGTAAATAAAGAATTCTAGTTAATTATGCCTCTGTAGTTTTAACGTTTTTTTAACCAATGACCTAGGAGATACAAATGCCGAATTTCGCGCACGTCATACAAGCGTCACAGCAGCTTAAAGCCGGACCGGATATTGATTGTCAATTGTTTTTGGTTTTTGTTAATTTTTGTTAGGTAATAAAAATAATGACAGTGACAATAACGGCCCTGACGATATCATTACGTCACGGGATCCTTAAATATCGGCATTTGCTGGCCGGCCACAAGGACGGTAAACAGAACAGGACGGTCCACTGCCATTTAAACAACATGGGCCCAGAATCGTGACGTCAGCATAGTGCGGACTTGGGAGCGATAATGACGTCATTATTTTCCGAGCCCCGTGGTCATCATCGGCGCTGCAATTACGGATATCAATAATCATAATGTCATTGCTGACGCTGTCAGCAGTAATTTTTTTATAGCGTTTTCGGGTGGCCGCTCTAAAGCGCTCTGAGACTATTCCCGTCATTTGTTTTCTTAATAAAAAAATAAAAATGTAAAGACGGAAATAGTCTCAGGGTGCTCTAGAGCGGTCACCCGAAATCGCTGTAAATATTTGATTTGACATCTCGATGATTATCCGCGGGCGCGGGTTATTCGGTTTTTTATGATCGTATTCTAATTTCTGAATATTTCCGATTGTGTTGTGATTTAGTAAAATTAGGTAATGACACAATGGTCAGATTTGTGCTATTGTTGTGCTGTTCCTGAATGTAAAAGCCACAAATTAAAGTGGAAAAAAGAAAGCAGACAAATATCCTTTAATTTTTTCACAAAAAGAAAAGATGAACTTTCACTTACAATACTGATACAATTCGGCAATTCGACGAGACATCTAGATAGACATTCGAGACTTCCCAAATAAGCTTTTGAATAAGTATTACATTCAGTATTAAGTACCTACATTGCTTCTAACGCGGCTGGCTCTTGCACTAAAGCAAGCAGCAATTAGCAACGGACCAAGAGCAATGTTTATTGCACGCAGCTTTTACATTGAATTATCAGGACTCACGAGACGCAAATGAAGCCACTGAGATCTTCAAGCACGAGAACAACATTATTCAACATATTCAGAAAATGTTTCGTAGTATCTAGACATCAAGACAATGTGACGGTACATTAATTTGCTAAGTATAAGGGTAAGTATCCCAAACTCGTAGTTGCTTATGGAGTATTCATTGAATATAGTGCAACACGGTCTGCATCAACGTAATAAACCTATCATTGAAATCATAAATATTTGTATTATTACTATTTTATAGACCCTTTCATACTTATCAACACTACTAAAATGTTATTTGAACCAATACAGGATAAACAGAAGCATAGCCTAAGTCAAAAAATTATGCATCCGCGGAATAAACTCGCGGAAAATGATATATCTCAACAGAGCACTAGTGTGACGTCACGGCGCGGATATAGAAAAAGAGGGAACTGGGCCGTCCTGTCAGTCTAGCGTCCTTGGGCTGGCCATATCTCCTAGGTCATTGGTTATTCTGAACACAGCTGTTGCTGTAATGTCAATTGCCAAAATTTAACCTATTTTGATGATTGTTTTATTTGTATAAGTATTCTAATTATTGTCATTATTACGGTTTTATCTCAAATTTTGAGAAATAATTGATTTACAACTTGTGTGTATTTCGCGCCACTGCAGATTTAATCCGCTACAGCACAGTACCTCCCTCCGTAGAACTGAGTTATTGCTCTTACTGCTCTTAGCTCCTACCTAATAGTGAAAGCTGAATATAAGATAAATTTTACAGATAGGGACAAGTTTTTTAGATTTATAGAATGGATCATTTGGCCCAGGACCTTACTATTGCCTTAGAGGAGTCTGAGTCTTGTGGCCCGATTATCACTCAAACTCCAGGAAAATGGGGAATGAGACGAAGAACACGATCTGCTGGAAATTTACACCGTAAGTGAATGCTTGCTACTGAGTGTTTGGCAACCTAGTGGCTATTTGTTCATAAGGTTCATCTAACATCAATGATTGCTATATACGATGAAAAGAATGAATAGACTAAAATAATGTCAGAAAATGATATTAATAAACTGCTCAACTTAAAGTTCGGCACAAGCAATTTTTCATGTCATTTTCAATTAGCTGTTACTAACTTTTTAAGCAATGAATTGTTTTAAATACAATTTGCAGGGTCTGAAATCTCATTTCATCTAGATGAAGGAAGCAGATAATTTTGAAAAAAAAAATGACATTATCTTTATTATATAGGGTGTGAAACAAAGTGATGCAAAAATTTCAAAATTTTGATGTTCTGCCATTTCACAATAAGCTATTTTTTCTTTATCATTTTCAGGTCAGGAGTAAGCCAACATCCATATCTCGGGACCTTTTTGCCAGATTTTTTATTAAAGCCTTCTGAATTTTTATACACAGTGAAACGTAAAATGTGTAAAATTCTTGTTGCTGATATTTTTAAATCGACGTAGTTTGGAAAAGCGATAAAGAATCTTACTGTGTTTCCCTCATTTGTTGACACATTATCTGGGGATTGTTACTCATTCAAAAAATTTAAAAATAAGTGCCGTTTTTTCTAGTATACTTGCATTCAAAAAATATGATACCATTATTGTTGATACTTGTGACTTATAATAGCAATATTAAATAAAATAACCTTTCTAGAGGTAAAAGGAAATTGAGTGATGCGGTGGCAGATAGCCAACATCAATATCTCCAGACGTAATTGTCTTTTTTTGTTTTTAATGTATTAGAACCTATACACAGGGAATCAAAATATTCTTGAACATTTCGTTAGTAGTTTTTTTCAAATCGTCGTAATTCGCTGACCAGTTGACAGATGATTATTATTATTATTTTTTGGATCAACAGCATTTTCTGCAAATTGTTTCTCACCAAGAGGATTTTCCAAAAGTGGTTAGTAAATTACAGGAACGGACTTGACAAAATAAATATATGGGGCGAGTTATAATGGCTGGTCGAAACTGAAATCTCATATTCTTTGATCGATTTTAAAGGGGGTCTGTCATACAATAGTATTACCTATCGAGCTTCGTTAAAAAGTTACAGGGTGTTGTAATTGGAATTTCAAAATTCATATGTATTGATTATCCGAAAGCGTAAGAGATATTTTATTGAAATTTTGTACGTTTTGACTGCTATATAAGGCGCACTTTTTGCAAAAAATAATTATTTTTATTTCCGCCAGTGGCGCGCTTAACAGCACGTCGATATATATTATTTTAAAAAAAGTGGGACGTCAGTGGTTTTTCGAAAAATTAAATTTAGTTTTTGAATGCCCATTAAAATACTATTGGTTTGCAACATAATTCAAACCATAAATAATCGAAAATGTTCGATTTTTCATCAAAATGAAATTATTCGCTGCTTATTTACATGCATTACAATGGTTTTTATTTATTTACTCGAAAACGGTGCGTCGTACTAAAAAAACCGAAGAGGGCTCTTTTCTTTACAGTAGAATGGGCATTAAAAAATTAAGTTTCATTTTGCAAAAAATCAGTGACGTGCAACTTTTTTTTTTTCAAATAATGTAAATCGACGTGCTTGGAAGCGCGCCACTGGTGGAAATAAAAATAAAATTTTGTTGCAAAATGTGCGCCTTTCATGGCAGTCAAAACGTACAAAATTTCAATCAAATATCTCTTACGCTTTCGGAATAGTCAATACATATGCATTTTGAAATTCTAATTTCAACACCCTGTAACTTTTTAACGAAGCTCGATAGGTAACACAATTGTTGAATTGTATGACAAAACACCCTTAAAATCGACCCAAGAATATGAGATTTCATTTTCGACCACCCATTATGATTCACCCTGTATACTAATTTTGTCAAGTCCGAACCTGTAATTCAGTAATCACTTTTGGAAAACTCCTTTGTTGAGAAACAATCTGTAGATAATGCTGTCGATCCAAAGAATAAAAATAATAATCCGTCAACTTGACCGCGATTTACGACGATTTAAAAAAAATACTAACGAAATTTTTAAGAATATTTTGATTCCTTCTTTATAAGTTCTAATACCTTAAAAACAAAAAATGACAAAAACGTCTAGAGATATTGATGCTATCTGCGACGGCATCACTCACTTTCCTTTTACTTCTAGAAAGTTATTTTATTTAATATTGCTATTATAAGTCACGAATATCAACAATAATGGTATCAAACTTTTTGAATGCTAGTATACTAGAAAAAATGGCATTTATTTTTAAATTTTTTGAATGATTAACAATCTGCAGACAATGTGTCAACAAATGAGGGAAACACAGTAAGATTCTTTACCGCTTTTCCGAACTACGACGATTTAAAAATATCAGCAACAAGAATTTCACACATTTTACGTTCGCTCTGCATAAAAATTCAGAGCGCTTTAATAAAAAAATCTGGCGAAAAGGTCCCGAGATATGGATGTTGGCTTACTCCTGACCTGAAAGCGATAAGGAAAAAATAGCTTATTGCGAAATGGCAGAACATCAAAATTTTGAAATTTTTGCATCACTTTGTTTCTCACCCTATATAATAAAGATAATGTCGTTTTTTTTTCAAAATTATCCGCTTCCTTAATCTCGAGAGAATGAGGTTTCAGACCGTGCAAATTGTATTTAAAACAATTCATTGCTTAAAAAGTTACAGCTGATTGAAAATGACACAAAAAATTGTTTGTGCCGAACCTTAAGTTAAGCAGTTTATTTGTAATACAACGTCATAAAAAAAAATAAATAAAAAAAATAATAAAAACTGACATTCCCAGCTTATTCAGGATAAAATTGTCTTTAACTTTTGTTCTCACATCATTTCCTCATTTTGCTAAAACCAATAACTCAGCTTCTAAAATGCAATTCTTTTGATAAACATTGAAAAAAGCTTATTTTTTATGCCTCTGTTATATTTTTTAATTTTTATACTTATTTTTTTTTACTTAGAACTGTACACAAACAAATCTGCAGACAATAACTCAGATGAGAGTTCAAGCAGTCCTTCTGAAATGAAAGTGGATAAAGCCCACTCAAAACTCGCTAGTTTCCATCAATCTGATTCAGACGACTTAAGTCTTAGCACAGCAGTTGCAAAGGCTTTAGCCCAAAAAAATTCGTTCAGAATGAAGCATTCTATTCATGGCCTATTACGAGGTGAGTTATTTACTTAAACATTTCACATTTTACTTGCTTTTTGAAAAGGAGTGAGTCATAGTTTGGAATCCGACTCCGTAAATGAGCATTCACCTGCGAGTCGGCCCAGTATGAGGCGGAAAAGGAAATTTAAAAGAATGAGCATTGATGAAACACCAATTCCTCCAAATGGTAAAAGGAAGAGGTCACAAAGGCTAGAGAATTCTGGAAATACGAGGACTCTGAGAAAAATAAAGCCTTTACATCCAAGTGTTGTCGATAAAATTGAAAAGTTTTGTCAGCCAGCAGCAGTAGACGAGGTGAGTTGTACATTTTATTATTTTTCTTGATGTGGCTAAACCAAAACGGGAAAGGCAAATTGTATTATTGTATTTTTTTTTATCCAAACTCTTATTATAAGCTATATAAGCATATATGTCATCCCTTATTGTTTTGTTTGTAGATATGTGGTATTTTTTCCTATGGACTTTTATAACTTTTAAACTGCTTGACGGTATTGCTGTGTAAAGGGTGTAGGTACAGAAATTAATACGCTTTTCAAAAATTTGGTTGGCTGAGCAGGTGACAGATCAAACTTTAAACACTTACACCCAGGAAAATAGGCTGAAAAGCGTGGAAAAAAAGTAGGCCTGGTGGAAATTTAAACATTTCTAGGAAGAAAAAAAGTTGGCAAAAGTTGGTTTTACATAGCCTGGACACTTTTTAAATTTTATGTCAGGAGAGACGCCTTTTCGTAAATTTTTGTCGTTCCGCGACTATAAATTCGCGGTAACAGGCTGAATACATACAATCCGCAATGATAAATCCATGTATTTTAAAATGGGAGGCATATAGAAAAGATCATATTTAGGCTTATATTAATAGTATATGGTACAGACTGGAATGGTAGGTATTTACAGGGGTACCATGAATTGTGCCCTTGCCAATGACACCATTACACCATAATTAGATTCGGAGATATTCAGTCATGAGTTTTAGAATGTCGAAAAAAAATGCAAAATTAGAATTTTTAGTAGGTTCCTTCCCTTTCAAATTTGCGCCTAAAAAGTCATTTTTCAACTATTTTATAGTTGA
This sequence comes from Taphrorychus bicolor, assembly GCA_951812265.1. NCBI lineage: Eukaryota > Metazoa > Arthropoda > Insecta > Coleoptera > Curculionidae > Taphrorychus > Taphrorychus bicolor. The sequence goes on from OX638302.1 coordinate 32,033,704, forward strand.
AATAAATATTCTATAGTTGATATAAAATAGTTGAAAAATGACTTTTTAGGCGCCAATTTGAAAGGGAAGGAACCTACTAAAAATTCTAATTTTGCATTTTTTTTACATAATTTTGAAAATTCTCACATTTTTCTGTTTATTTTGAAAATGCTAAGGTTTTTCAATATGCATATTAGTAGGTTGTATGAAGAGGCTGTCGAGGACTATCAGATAAGGCAATCAGAAAAAAACTGCAGTTCATGTTTTTCAAGAAAATTTTAAAAAAGTGCAACATTTCTTTCTCATTTTTGGGCCACCCATGCTCAGTTACTGATATAGTTAGACTTTGGGAAATCGACTCAGCGTGTAGCTTTAATCTTCTACTTTCTTAGCTCTTATAGTTAAAATTATAGTATATATTTTGGAATAAATCTTCACCGAAACGAGATATAAACTGTTAAACGCCGCAATACACGATTTTGTTTTCCAAATTTAGGTTTTGATGCTGATTCTAGAGCCCCTTATGTTTATGCTTTCCCATATAAATCATTAGTAATCAATTTTATTCCTTGGTTCCAGTAGTTTTATGCTAAATAGGGCATAGACCTACATTTTAGGTAGTATAGTATAGGGTGTCCCACAAAATGCTGTAACATGACCATTGTTCGAAAAGTATTAGGTATGCGAATAAGAAATAAAGTCTTTCCGACGTTTCGACATTTCCGCTACTTTTAGACATTATCAGGTATTTTCGTTCATATTTGTACGGTAGTTTTGGGTGCATAAAAGGATCGCTTGGGTAATTCTTAAACTATGGGCGCTACGTGCGCGTGGTCAAGCACAAATAACGAATAACGGACGAGTGTGACAAAAGCACACCATAAACAAACCAACTCAAGATTTCTGCCCACCAACTTGTTTTTCTTATTTTAGGATACCAGAATGGAAACTCTGGATGACAACTGTGAAATAGCGAGTGAAAGCAGTATTAGCTGGAGTGGGGGAGAAGGGCATGAAGGAGACGATGAGCTAACGGATTGGGCTCCACCAATGGATAATACTTCGTCAATGGATCAGTCTCCTTGGAACGAGGATTCCAGAGAAATTAGAGCAGGTTTGTGTTCGTTGCAATTTCATAATCAGTAAATCGCCACATTTTTATTATTTGCAAAAAAATTATCAATTTGCTAAGACCGATTTATCCCAGCCTTCAATTTGAATTTAAAAGTGTTTTTGAACGTATGTCACAAAGCCAACTTTTCAATAGAAATCTCCTTTTTTTTTGTTTTTAGTTACATTAAAGTTGCACCGTATTCCTTGCCTTAATTGTATTGATATACCAAAAAAATGGGAGTACTCTCAGAGTTTGAAATATATTTTCTTTTGATATATTTCACAGGTTGTCGTAGACTCCGCGACGAAAGACCAGGTTTTAGCATTTCTACAGGGGCCAACGAACGAGTAGCCAAATTTTTGCAAGATTCCTCAAGATTCGAGTTGCGCTTGTTCGGAGCGGAGCGCGAGAAACTGGGCCAATTGGCCACTCTTTATTCGCTGGACATGTGGTTTGAGGCGGCTGGCACTACCCTTCTACGGAAGACCAGCAAGACGCCGTTTATGCAACCGACGCAGCGACACCATTCTGGACACAGTTCGCACCACAAAAAAATTCGAACGCACAAGGGCGAGACGCCTTGAAGGCCATAAATAACGTTTTCTCAGCAAGTTGTGATGACTGATGATGTGACTGTAAATGTATATAAAGTAAGAAATTAGGAAAGAGTTGCTTATTGGTCGCTGCACTCCTCTGAGTAGAGGGTTGTTGGGTGAATGTCAGATGGACGCAAGTGTTCCTTTTGGTTGTATAGATGGTATCTGATGTGACACTTGATTTAGTGTCGAAGAGTTTGGTGAGTGACCCACGTTTTAATATGTAAGTACTTACATAAATTTATTGTTTTTCGTCAAATTTATAAAAATATATATTTAGGACTGAGTTTAGTATTTAAAACCTCAATTTCCAGTAGGTTCTTCTATGATCATTCTGTCGGTAAATATGAAGAGTCCTTCAAGATATTTTACAAAATCGTACTTAGCAATGTCTCCGCTATACATACGGTAAATAAATACTTCTAGTAAATATTCGAGATGCCGTATTAATTAGTTTCTAGATTTCCCTGTTTGCAAAGATCACCGGGACCTGAGAACAATCTTCTTTTGATTAAAATCGAGAAAAATGATTTACGGCACTATTGAACCTACGGTACTTTCTTTGGTGGGAGGTGAAAGAAGAGAAGAAATTGGGTTCACTCCAGTCGGTCCACTCGTTCTAAAGGTACAGGCGTTCAAAGTTGGAAATCGAGAAATAAGAGGGAAACCCCTCTCCCTTTGGTCAATTTCGAAAAAACTTTGGACTTTTTTCTTGCGGTTTTTGATCGAAATGAGGCGATTTCAGACCCATGTGAACTAAACAAACATAATAAGAATGAAATTAGTCCCATAAGTGGACTTTTTTTCTAAAGGTCTCCAAAGCACGTTCTAAAAGTGTCTAAAAATCGACCTTTGAAGCGCTCTATCTCCCAAACTATTGAACCTACGCGACTTTTTTGTTGCTGGGTGGCAGAGAGAAATGTTCCCCAGAAAAGTTTGCAACCCATCATTTTTTTGCTTAAACCTTCCCATCGAATGCCGTTTTAAAATGTTTCAAATTGTTTAATTAAGTATAAACCATTCACTTAATATTGTCAAGTAGGCGCTGGAAATCTGACTTTGACATTTTTATCGTATCTTCTCAAAATGCGCCAAAAAGAGATACGTACAAAAAACTTGAATGCTTCAAGTTTCAAAGATAACGAGACGCCAAAATAAGTGAATGAGGTGCCTATACGTATTGTTGTAATGTAACCTAATTAATAACGAATGTGGCGACCTCTATGAGCCTTTCTCGAAAGCCCCATGCGCCATTGACACCTTAATGCTGAAATCTGTAAGTTAAACCAATATTGGACGATCAGGAGAAACTTCTATTTCCGTTTCCGGAAGACGTGTGCGAGGGTGCCAGTTTTGAAACACATTCCTATTTTTATCAGCGATTTTTGTTTAGAGAAATATGTATTGTTGCTGTATGTTTAGTATTGTTTAGTTTTAAAGCTCAAGAAAAATCCCTGAGAAAATGTTTTAATAGCTATTTACGTTATAAATCCGGTAAATATAGTTTTACAGTAGGAGTAGGATGTTTCCGGACGAGGCGCTAGCCGAGTCTGGAATTTCGAAACGACTACTGTAACACATTACCGGACGTATGATGTACAACATTTTACTTCATGCTTATTAAAAACAGGAAAAAATAGTATATTATAAACCAAGGCTGTGAAGTACATTATTATATGACCCGAACGTCAAGTTTAAATCCCGAAGCGCGTCGAGCTGAGGGATCTAAGACGTGAGGGTCATAAGTAGTTCACAACCGCGGTGTATATACGATTTTTTCCACTACTAGACTCAATAAATCTACAACAGAAAATTGCCTAACTTAGTAAGATAGCGTTCCGCATATTTTATTACTAAGAACAGGCGCGTCTTGAATCACTGCCACCTAGACCATAAGGCCGTGAAGCAGAAGCTGTGACGTCACAGTCGTGGTCCAAGGTCACTAGTGTGAGACCATTTGAATTGTATGCATTTCAAATATTTTTTCCGACTTTACGACTAATATTATTCATTTTGTACTCATAATTTTGTTTTTATAAATTGTGCCGAACTTTAGGACATTTCTTGCAGCTAGTGGTGCATTTAGACTTACAACAAGTGCTTTAAAAGTGTTGAAAATTTCTCAAACGTGGTACGTGTGTGAAAAGAACGCCTCATTCCAGCGCCTGTTTCCGCCGATCATTACCGAAGACTCATTGGCGTGCGATCTAGCGGCGAAGCAGTTCTGCCGTGTTGTCACATCTACAATACTCCCCTTAAGTAGAGGCTTTTGCTGTAAAATTCAACTAAATAGTAATTTATAGGTATATAGGTATTCATGTAGAACTTCAATTACCTTTAACCTTTATGCAATAAAAACAGTTTTTGTGTAATGTTAATTTAGTTTATGTTATTCACACTTACCTCCTAAGATGACGCGTTAAAAAATATAGATTGAATGGTAAAATTAATTTTAATACTTTTGAGTGTGGGAATTTCAAATGTTTCACGAACTTGGACAAGGGTAGTATCTTTCTACCGTTGCAAAAACGACTACTTGCATGCCGTTGGGGCCGACCTATGACATCATAAACTTACATACGCGTGTATCGTGATTTTACGTAACATATATTCGATAATTAAGTGCTCGTATCTCCTACACCTTTGAGTGTGGGGACTTCAAACTTGTCACACACTCAGGCAATGATAGTACCTTCCTACCATTGCAAGCGCTAGCACTTGCATGCCGTTGGGGCCGAGCTGTGACTTCATGAATTTCCGCGTGCATCAAGATTTTACCTACCATAAAATTGATAATTAAGTACTCGTATCTCCTACACCTTTGAGTGTGGGGACTTCAATCTTGTCACACACTTAGGCAATGATAGTACCTTCCTACCATTGCAAGCGCTAGCACTTGCATGCCGTTGGGGCCGAGCTGTGACTTCATGAATTTCCGCGTGCATCAAGATTTTACCTACCATAAAATTGATAATTAAGTACTCGTATCTCCTACACCTTTGAGTGTGGGGACTTCAAACTTGTCACACACTTAAGCAATGATAGTACCTTCCTACCATTGCAAGCGCTAGCACTTGCATGCCGTTGGGGCCGAGCTGTGACTTCATGAATTTCCGCGTGCATCAAGATTTTCCCTAACATACATTCGATAATTAAGTGCTCGTATCTCCTACATCTTTGAGTGTGGGGACTTCAAACTTGTCACACACTTAGGCAATGATAGTACCTTCCTACCATTGCAAGCGCTAGCACTTGCATGCCGTTGGGGCCGAGCTGTGACTTCATGAATTTCCGCGTGCATCAAGATTTTACCTAACATACATTCGATAATTAAGTGCTCGCATCTCCTACACCTTTGAGTGTGGGGACTTCAAACTTGTCACACACTTAGGCAATGATAGTACCTTTCTACCGTTGCAAGCACTAGCACTTGCATGCCGTTGGGGCCGAGCCGTAACTTCATGAATTTCCGCGTGCATCAAGATTAATACATATAGACATATAATTGATAATTAAGTACTCGTATCTCCTACACCTTTGAGTGTGGGGTCTTCAAACTTGTCACACACTTAAGCAATGATAGTACCTTCCTACCATTGCAAGCGCTAGCACTTGCATGCCGAATTGTACCAGTCCGATTTGGAAGACGTGTGGGTTGCCGGCCCAGTTGCTCCCCAGGAGGTGGAACACGAGGAAAGGCCACCAGCGCCTTTAGTCCCTGTCCCCTCAGAGGGCTCAAATGATGGGCGACGCCATGGCCCAGAGCGTAGCCCGGGCTTTGGCCCAGATCGTAGTCAAGGCCGTGGGAGAGGTCATAGCCCACTTCCCCCAGTCCCAGGCTCCTCAGAGAGCTCACATGATGGGCGACGCCACGGCCCAGACCGTGGCCCGGACTTTGTCCCAGATCCTGGCCAAGGTCGCGGGCGAGGCCGTGGGGGAGGTCGTGGCCCACTTCCCCCAGTCCCTGGTCCCTCAGAGGGCTCAAACCCGAGGCGACGCCACGGCCCAGACCGTGGCCCGAACTTTGACCCAGATCGTGGCCAAGGCCGTGGACGAGGCCGTGGGGCAGGTCGTGGCCCACTTCCTCCAGTCCCTGGCCCCTCAGAGGGCTCAAACCAGAGGCGACGCCACGGCCCAGACCGTGGCCCGAACTTTGACCCAGATCGTGGCCAAGGCCGTGGACGAGGCCGTGGACGAGGTCGTGGACCACTCCCTCTAGTCTCTGGCCCAAATGGTGGACGTGTCCGTGGACGAGGACGTGGGCGAAGCCGTGGGCGGGGTCTCAGACTTACGCGAAGTAAGTCCACATTTTTTCACTTAGTTGATAAAAGGAGACCAAATAATTTCAATTTGTTTCTATAATATATTTTCTATTACATGATATGAAGATAAGTCACATTCTTATAGTATTTTTTGTGAAAGTTGGTTTTTGAGTTATGGTCCTTTCAATCCTACTACCTCGTTATAGTTTATATTCTGATAAAGGCACAACCTCATGCCAAAACGTCAAATTAAACGACAGTTTAATTTTAAGAACCACAACTCAAGAAACACAACTACTGCAGGGGTCTAACTCAAACTTTTCATCAAATCTTTTTTATAAACGCTGCCTATATATACTCTGTTTAGAGAGGGTTAATTATTATGTCATAAATTGTAACGATATACAAATAAAAACGTCTGTCTCTGAAAAAATATTAGTTGAACTGGTAAAAAATATGGTATTTAGTCTTCGAAAATATATCAAATAGAAACTTACCTTGATAACACTGCATCTACTGGTAATAATGTTTTTTATGCCACTTTTCTTCTCTGAAAGTAGTCAATGAGTCATAATATCAAAATTTGTTCCTTTTCAGCTTAGCGCCAGGGCATTTTGTAACCATTTCACAAAATTTTACACTTTTGCAGGTGATTAATCTAGAATGTCTAATAACGTTTTTTACTGGCTGCACTAGTGCGCACTAAGTGTATTTCTATCTTTATATTTTGAACGAATTGACAAAGGATAGAAATACACTCAGTGCGCACTAGTTTCGACATTAAAAATTTTGACATTAAAGTGTCAAACTGACTTTAGCTGGTGGTTTTATTATTAATAAGAACTAATAATACGCTTGTTTTTTGGCGATCTTTTTCTAATGAAATAAGGTGAGGAATGTGACGTCATATCGAACCCTCGCTGAACAGAGAATATTTGAAGACGCACTGCTTCTGAGATTTTTTTTAGATAGGTGGGGGGAACTTTTGTTTTGTATACTTAGGTTTATTTTATGAATGTTAAAGCCCATTTTTTTGTGCGGGTGCACTAGATATTGACTAACCTCTGCGCTACTGGGAAAAAAGAATGATTTGAATGCACATTGTTGAAACCCGATGTTTTCTACACAAAAAGGTGTTGTTTCTTAGTAAAAAGCCCTAATGTGCGGTTTTTCGCGTTACATATAATTTAATGATGAAGAACATGGCTAAAAACCAGAAAAAATATTATTAGTATAATTAATATAATTAATATCAAAAATATTTTTTTCTACAACCGTCAAAATATGACACGGTTCGCTCATTACTAACAGTTTACAAACTGACACATATTTTCACTGTTATCTTTTTCGCACGTCGCCCATAGCAGCGTAAAAAAAAGTTACTGGTTGCCATAGGACACGTGCGACAAAGTTTTTAGCGCACGCCTTCAATACAGGGGTAGCAGAAAAGATTTGTGAAGCTTAATCATTTATAAAATCGTTAAAGATATTCCATATTAGTGGCAGTTGGACTTTTATACGGTTGTAGAAAAAATGCAAAATGTATTTTGCGCTGCTTCTCAAAATTATCGGTGTTTTGCTGCTAGGGGTTTGTAAGCAAAATTTGTTTAAATCGGGGTCCTTTTAATTATAACCCTGTAGACTTTTCATCATATACCTATAATTTTTTTGTTTCAGATCAGCTGGCAGTGCAAATTTTAAAATGCCTGTTTGAGTATAGTTAGATAGTTTATTAAGAGTTTTTTTTTGTAAGAATATTTTTTAATTTTAATTTTATTACGTTCTTTTATTTAGATTTTTTAAGAATTATCTGTTATGTTTTTTTTATTCCTGCAGAATGGCTTTTCTTTTAATTTTTAAATTTTTATTTTTATCTTAATATATACTCATATTAACCTTTTACTTCTCAGTATTTTAATTATACACTCCTCAAAGAAAATGAAGATTATACTGATTTAACCTCTACTCAGACTCATGTAAAATTATCAGTCAGGTCTACGTCACCATAAATAATAAGATATGTAGATCAATAATATATCTTACTATATATCATATATGTCAGGTGCAAAACACACTTTAAGTACATACCTACTAGTAACATTAAATTGGACATAGATATACTACTCTTTACTTTCTTCAAAACAGATTGGCTAGTTAAACTATCGAAAACAGACATGTACTACAAAATAGTTAAATAAAAATTTAATAAAAAAAAGCGAGTACAATTGTTCGCTTCCGCACATTTTGGATACAAACGTTTTAATACGCATATGTATTGCATAACTTTTTGCTCCTCTGTATGTTCAATTCAATATTAGTATATGGTAAAAATTTTCTCACCCCCATTTGCGGCAAAAATGCCATTTACAACTCAACTGCCTGTTTTTCAAGTTTATCCAACGCGAGTAGGCATAAAATAACTTCCTATAGAGACCTGTTATGGATATTATGGTGAATGTAAAATTATTTTAGTATAAATTAAGTAAGTATCTAATTGGCTTTGAAGTGTCAAAACAAATGGATGAAGCAACAAAACTCCAATTACTTTGATTTGATAATCTCATCCTTTTCTGTTAAAAATTCATACCTTTCTTGATAACGGTTTTTAATAAACATACCGTATATCTATCGAGCGTGCAGGTCATCAGATTAAGACTACATTACACTTCAAGAAGAATAACATCAAACAATAAAGAATTATTTACTCGCAGTTTAGAGAAATGAATTTTATTGGGTTTCAGTTTTTCATAACATTCCTAAATAAGCAGGCTCTACGGTAGGAAAGCTAAGTGCGTAAGAGGTTTTATAGCTCATTCCCAACGACGGCATGCAAGTGCTAGCGATGGCAATGGTAGGAAGGCACTATCATTGCCTAAGCGTGCGACAAGTTTGAAGTCCCCACACTCAAAGGTGTAGGAGATGCGAGCACATAATTATCGAATGTATGTTAGGTAAAAGCTTGATGCACGCGGAAATTCATGAAGTCACAGCTCGGCCCCAACGGCATGCAAGTGCTAGCGCTTGCAACGGTAGGAAGGTACTATCATTGCCTAAGTGTGTGACAAGTTTGAAGTCCTCACACTGAAAGGTGTAGGAGATGCGAGCACTTAATTATCCATTGTATGGTAGGTAAAATCTTGATGCACGCGGAAATTCATGAAGTCACAGCTCGGCCCCAACGGCATGCAAGTGCTAGTACTGCTAGTGCTTGCAGCGGTAGGAAGGTACTATTATTGCCTAAGTGGGTGATAAGTTTGAAGTCCCCACACTCAAAGATGTAGGAGATACGAGCACTTAATTATCCATTGTATGGTAGGTAAAATCTTGATGTACGCGGAAATTCATGAAGTCACGGCTCGGCCCCAACGGCATGCAAGTGCTAGCGCTTGCAATGGTAGGAAGGTACTATCATTGCCTAAGTGTGTGACAAGTTTGAAGTCCCCACACTCAAAGATGTAGGAGATACGAGCACTTAATTATCCATTGTATGGTAGGTAAAATCTTGATGTACGCGGAAATTCATGAAGTCACAGCTCGGCCCCAACGGCATGCAAGTGCTAGCGCTTACAATGGTAGGAAGGTACTATCATTGCCTGAGTGTGTGAGAAGTTTGAAGTCCCCACACTCAAAGGTGTAGGAGATACGAGCACTTAATTATCAAATATATGTTACGTAAAATCACGATACACGCGTACGTAAGTTTATGATGTCATAGGTCGGCCCCAACGGCATGCAAGTAGTAGTTTTTGCAACGGTAGAAAGATACTACCCTTGTCCAAGTTCGTGAAACATTTGAAATTCCCACACTCAAAAGTATTAAAATTAATTTTACCATTCAATCTATATTTTTTAACGCGTCATCTTAGGAGGTAAGTGTGAATAACATAAACTAAGTTAACATTACACAAAAACTGTTTTTATTGCATAAAGGTTAAAGGTAATTGAAGTTCTACATGAATACCTATATACCTATAAATTACTATTTAGTTGAATTTTACAGCAAAAGCCTCTACTTAAGGGGAGTATTGTAGATGTGACAACACGGCAGAACTGCTTCGCCGCTAGATCGCACGCCAATGAGTCTTCGGTAATGATCGGCGGAAACAGGCGCTGGAATGAGGCGTTCTTTTCACACACGTGGAGGAATCAGCCCTATCTGTTGACACTATTGTTCTAACTGCAGATACTGAAATTTTAGAGGCTCTGGGAGAATTACATGAACATATTCCTGAGGGATATGTAATCCATCCTTTAATTGTAAAGAGGTGGAAACAAATTTTATCACAGGGCTTACCAAAGGAGGAAAAGGAGGCTTTAATACAAAAATATGGCATTCCTGCTAATTTAGAGGAGCTTAAGAGTCCAGAATTAAATGCAGAGATCAAGTCTGCAGTTAGTAATAGTATTCAGAGATCTGATAAGTATTTAGAAACAAACCAAAACCATCTTGGCTCAGGTTTATCTGCCTTAGGCAAGGTTCTCATTATGTTGTTAGAGAACAAAGAGATAAACAAAAAAGAACTTCTCACAAATCTTAGTGAGATGGGAAAAATTCTCTGTAATGTATTTTATATGTCAGTTACTAGACGTTCATTGCTTTTACCTTTATTGGATGTGAAAGTTAAGGATGTTGTGAACTCTGTACCTTCTGGCAAATTTTTGTTTGGAGACAATCTGGGTGAAACATTAAAGACAGCAAAGGCCATTGAAAGGTCTGGCCAAGATTTAAAAAATAAAAAATATAGTGTTAAGAAAGTAGTTGAGACCAGACCCACTGCTATACGAAATACTTTAAACTTCCAGGGCCAGTCGAGGTTCAGAGGGGTGCCTCGGCAACCAAGGCGTCAACCTCCATACAAGGAGCAGAAGGTAGCAAATTATCGAAAGTTTGCCTCAGAGAAAAAGAGACACCAGTAGAAGAATTTCAGCAAAAGGTAAGTACAATTGCTGGAAGACTTTCTGGTTTTGTTGAAGAGTGGCAGGTCATGCTGCACCCCCCTGTTGAAATTTTACATTGGTTAGAAGGCTATAAAATACCTTTAGTGACTAGACCAACTCAAAAAGAGTTTAGGAAAAACAATACTAATATTCCTAGTCCACGGATGACGGAGGCAATTAGGAAATTAGAACAAAAAGGGGCAGTAGAACAAACTACTTGGCAACATAAACATCAGTTTATTTCACCTTATTTTTTGATTAAAAAACCAGATGGATCTGATAGGTTCATAATAAACCTTAAAAAATTTAATCAACATGTAGAAAATCCACATTTTAAAATGGAAGACTATCGTACAGTAACAAAACTAATGTCAAAGAATTGTTTCATGGCATCAGTTGATTTACAAGATGCTTATTTTTTAGTGTCTGTACATGAGAGTTCTCGTAAATATTTGAGGTTTATATTTAATGAACAGGTATATCAATTTACCTGTGCCCCTTTTGGATTAGCTTCTATACCATATACCTTCACAAAGTTGTTGAAACTTGTTGTAACTTATCTAAGAGAAAAAGGTATTAATTTAGTTATTTATCTAGATGATATTCTGATTTTTGCAGAAAGTGAAAATCAATGTAAATTAAATATGAAGATCACAGTAAATGTGCTTAAGACTTTGGGTTTTATTATAAATCAGGCAAAAAGTCAATTAAATCCAACACAGGATTGTAAATTTTTAGGTTTTATTTTTAATTCAGTAAATATGACTATCAGCCTAACTCTTGAAAAAAGAAGAAAAATTAAAAATATGATATATAAACTAAAAGGATTAGAGGAATGTACTATTAGATATTTTGCTCATTTTATAGGAACTTTAATATCTGCTTGTCCTGCATTGGATTATAGTAGACTGTACACAAAACAGTTGGAACGGGAAAAATTTTTTGCATTAAAGAGTTCAAAACTTGACTACAATTCAAAAATGAAAATTAATCACTCCAAGATCAATGAGGAATTGGAGTGGTGGGAGAGAAATATTATAGATGGCCAGGCGCATATAAGATCAGATCATTCTGATATGGAAATATACTCAGATGCTTCTTCCACAGGTTGGGGGGCATACTGTGGAGGTAGCACTACTAATGGTTGGTGGAGTACAAGCCAATTAAAGGAACATATAAATTATTTGGAATTATTGGCAGCATTTTATGCCCTCAAATGTTTTGCCTTCGACTTGTATGATGTTTTTATTGTATTAAGAATAGACAATACTACTGCCATTTCATATGTAAATCGAATGGGAAGTGTTCAACACAAAAAATTAAATATTCTTACCAAACAATTTTGGCAATGGGCTGAGACTAGGAAGATATGGGTGTCAGCAGCTTATGTTATATCAAAAGATAACAAAGCAGATGGGCCTTCTAGAAAGCTGTCAGTAGATACAGAATGGGAATTGTCCCCTCACGCATTTAAATTAATTGTTCAGGTTTTTGGTGTACCAGATGTTGACTTATTTCCATCAAACATAAATGCAAAGTGCAAAAGGTTTATTTCTTGGTCTTTAGACCCAGCTGCTGCAAAAATTGATGCTTTTACAGTGAACTGGTCAGATTATTATTTTTATGCATTTCCTCCATTTGCGGTTATACTAAGAGTGTTAAGGAAAATAAAAACAGATCAAGCAACGGGTGTAGTAATTGTACCATTATGGCCATCACAGCCTTGGTATCCTCTTTTTCGATCAATGATACAAGGGGAAGTTATTTTATTTAGACCAGATATTAATCTTCTTTCTTCTCCTTTCAGAAAGACACACCCACTTTGGAACACTCTTTCCCTGGTGGCCGCGAGGTTATGCGGCAAGCCTTCTTGAATAAGAATATTCCTAGAGATAGTGTTGAGACTATCTTAGCCTCACTGTCAGCCAGTACACAGAAGCAATATTTTTCAGTTTATAAAGGATGGTGGACATTCTGCAGTTTACAAGGCGTGAATCCATTTCTAGGGAAAATAACGGATATAATTGCCTTTATGCAAAGTAAGCTGAATGAGGACATGTTTAGATATGGGACGTACAACAACATAAGATCAGCCTTAGCTCTAATACTGCCAGGAGATGTAGGCAAACATCCCACTATTTGTAGGTTTTTGAAAGGAATATCTCGTCTTAGACCCCAACGTCCAAAGTATAATTGGACCTGGGATCCACAACAGGTTTTGGATTACTTGTCTTCAGACTTAGTTGATGGCAATTTGGATTTGACGTTATTGTCTAAGAAAGCTGTAACTCTTTTAGCTCTAGCAACAGGTCATCGGTTACAAACGTTTTCATTAATTAGGACCATGAATGTGGTAGTTACAGAAAGCGGAATTAAAATATTTATTCCTGATACATTAAAAACGTCAAGACCTGGAAGAGAGCAACCTTGTT